>QUSF01000200.1:5413-59318 GCA_003676055.1 Chloebia gouldiae | reverse complement strand
CTGGTATGAGGTGTCACAGCTCAACTTTTCCACACAGAAAAGTTTGTGCTCCTGCTGGCACGCTGGTGTGATGTGTCACAGACATCATGTTAGTGCTCCTTCTCCCCTGCAGGAAGTGTGATGGTTATTCACTTCAAAATCAGAGTGAATATTTATTGTGTTTGTAATTAACCTTTTCCTGGAACACACACATCTGTTCCAGCCTTCCTCCTTCCAGGTTTACTCGTTATTCCCACATTCCATCTGTCTCCTTGGGACTACCCAGCCCCAGCCCTGCTGTCTCTCCTTATCAGGGAGATGCTCCAAACCCCAAACTCGTGGCCCCCACTGGACCCTCTCAGTGCTCCTTACGTTTCTTGCACTGCAGAGCCCAGAACTGGACACAATTGTGAGGAAAGGCTGAGGGAGCTGGGATCGTTCAGCCTGGGGAGAAGCCCTGTCATGGCCTTACAGCGCCTGAGGGGAGCTTAGAGGAGAGATGGGGAGGCACTGCCTACAGGGGCGAGTAGTGGCAGGACAAGGGGAATGGGTCCAAACTGACGGCAGCTTTAGGCTAGATATTGGGAAGAAATTCCCCGTGAGGGTGGTGAGGCTCTGGCACAGGACATCCATGGCACTCTGGATGGAGGATAACTCTGAAAGCCTCCAAGGCCAGGGTGGACGGGGTTTGGAGCAAGCTGGGGCAGTGTGAGATGTGGCTGCCCACAGCAGGGTTGTGGGAGCGGCTCGTGTCCGATGCCGGTTCCCGGCCGCGCCGTCCGTCCCTCACGCCGTGCCCGCCCTCACGGCTCCGCTCGGCCCCGCCCGCTGCCCCGCCCGCATGCGCCGCGCCGGCCCCGCCCCCTCGTGCGGGGATTTTCCACGAGGCCGCGGCCCGGCCGCACGTAGCGCACGCACGCGAGCCCGCCGCTGGCGCGAGGCGGCCGCAGCCAATCGAGGCGCGGCGGGGGACGGCGCTGGCCAATGGGCGCGGCCGGGGGGCGGGCCCTGCGCGCGAGGGCGGCTATAGGCGGCCGGGCGCGGGGCCGTTGGGTCTCAGTCGGTGCCGGGGCGGCGACAGCGGCGGGGCTGCGGAGCGGGGCTGCCGGCACAGCGGTGAGTGCGGCGGCTCGCCCCGCGGGCCCTGAGGCCGCGGTTCCCTTCTCCGGAAGGGGAATCCGCTCCCCTCGGAGCGGCCGCGGAGCCCCGGCCGTCCCCGTGGCAAAGGGCCGGGCCGAGGCTCGGTGGTCCCCGGGGGTGCAGGCCGCTGTGCGGTCCTGCAGGGAGGGCCTGCGGCGGGGATTAAAAACGGGGGGATACGGTGGGTCAAGGCGGGAGCAGAATTAGGGGGATACGGCGAGTCAAGGCATCCTCGAAGGCAGCATTTAACCTCTTTCTTTTAATCATTAACAGTCGCTCTCGGATTGCGTGTGGTGATTTGGACCTTCCCCTCTTTAGTGGATGTCCTTCAACTTCCCATCTCAAATATTTAACGCTTGCTGGCACTCCATCTGTGCCTGAGGTCTCTTAGCGGGTATTTAAGTGCTGGTTACCCCAAGGCAGCGTTGGTGGGGAGCAGCAGCTGGATGTGCAGGTGTGGATAAAGAGCTGCCTGTTAACCATCTTTGCCTCGTGCAGGGCTGCCAGAGAGGACCCTGGGCTTTCTCCTGCTCCGTTACTTGCCTGCTGAGTCACAGGGTAGGGCCGTGGCTCTCTGAGCCAGCAGGAAGTACTGAAGTTTGTCATCCAAGCCCACAGGCTGAGCCAACGCAGTTTCAGGCCTCCATCTTACTAAACGCAGAGAGAGAAAGTGGTTGAACGTGTCTGTGGTTTGCTCCCTGCCAGGCATCCTTCAGAACCCGTTGCATCATGTTGTAGAGGTGGATTAATGCCCCGTGGAGTGCAGAGGAGCAGGGTTGAAATGTCCACATTTGTCCAGTTTCACGGAGAGCTTTGGCAGGGGAATTAATACGTTGGGATCTGATAGAGTGCACTCAAAGGTCTCAGCTTTTTTCAGAGCACTGATGGTATGAGAGTTATGGTCATAAGGACCTTTAAGTGTCAAGAGAGGCTTCCACTGATAAATGTGGCATGCCTGTAATAAGACACTCACTAGGGCAGTTATTTCTATGGCTAAACTTTAGTGTTGCTTTTTAAATCTCCATTCAGGTGCTTGCAGTGCTCAGCCTTAACCCTGTATTGATTTTAGAGAAGTGTGGCTGCAAGATAGCTCACAAGGACAGGTTTTGGTGGTAGGGTTGCCTATAAAAAAATCTTAGGAAATAATTTTCAATTGGAGTAATCTCTAGTTGAGAGTACTGCATTCCCTGTGCAGGGTCAGATGAGGAATAAATGGTGATTTCTTAGATTTGAGCTGGTAGTGAAGAAGGTCCTCAGAGCTGGCAGGGATTGTAGCTGACCCTTGGAGTAGGTGCTCCTGGGCAGGCCAGGCCAGGGAAGCTGGAGTGTGTGGCTTCCCCTGAAGGGAGACAGTGACCTTGTCAGCAGATTATGCTGCAGAAAAAGGTTTAAGGCAGCGTGCTCGTTAAATACCACCGCGCTGTTCGCGTGTTTGGCACAGGACAAAGGTCTGAGCAGACAGTGCTGCTGTCCTCTCTGCCTTCAGTCAGCATTTCTGTGGTTAAACCTGGGCACACACGGGCTGACCCTTGTGTTCTGGATGAGTTGACTGATTTGACTGAGGCAGAATATGGTGTGATGAGCATAACAGTATCAGTTTTACCCTACAGCTCAAAGGGAGAATTGTTTCTTGAACACAGGAGTGGAGTTTGCAAAAGGAGCATCAAGGATTTCTGGGGTAATGCAGTGCTGTGAAATGCCTCTTTCTGCAGAGAAGGGAGGGACTTGTGGTCCTTTGTCAGGGATGGAGTAATGTCTGACCTGGCAGACATTCCCAGTGGAAGTTCTTGCAGTGTGTGCTCCTGAAGTGCCTCCTTCATGAAGGTCAACAAACAGCTGTAGCACTGCACTGAGAGGTCCCGGAAACTGGCTGTGCTTTCAAAGAATGAGCCACCTCAAATTCTGTAGCAAAGCCAAGGTTCTAAAAATGAAAGTAAGGTTTAGGAGGTGATAAACTCTGAAAGCCTTTTTGGATAAGTGGGCATTCTTCCTGTTAGCCATTGCTCAGTGCATCTGCAGAGAGCTAAGTGTGGGTGGGACTGATAAGCAAAGACTTGCAGGGATTTATTTCTAGCTTGTGTGTTCGCTGATTGAAGGTAGGTAGTGGCAGCATGAAGGTCAGCTTGAAGAAGCTGTCTTGTTTCATATTTTAGTCAGATCATGTGTCAGTGTGGGGGTCTGACTGAAATCCTAGACAACACGCAGGGGCAGGACAGCTGGAAAGGACACGGGGAAGCCAAAAGGGGGGAAGCAAAGGTTGCCTGTGCTTTTGACATGGGGAGGGCAGAGTTTGCTGTGGGGGAGGAACGAGTGTGGGCAGCTACCCCCTCACAGATTGTGAACCAGCAGCAGCATTTCTAAGGTCATGTTTTTTTAACTTTGCAGTAACTGTGGAAGGATTCATGACCATTTCTGTAAACAGGGTTGCCACCCACATTGGCTTGCCAAAAAACCAGCTTCCAGATAGTTGTGCTTCTGAGGCTGAGCTTTCTTCTGTGCAGATGGGCTGGGTTTGGTGCCAGTCGATGGCTTACAGGCATGTGTATGACTTGATTTTTAAAATGTGGCTGGGCTTACATAAGAATTCCCTTACTGCAGTTTTCTGAAGTGGATAAACGTAAGAAGGGAAAAAGGAAGTATTCAAAAGACTAGGGGGATTTTTTTTCCCTTTCAAGATAAAAAGTTAAGAGGAAAAACTATTCCTGTAAATGCTCAACAGGGTGTAACTATTAATGCAAGTTTTTAATGAGCTGTGGCTGCTTCTCTTTGGTCATTGGTTCCGTTTGGCTCTGAGCAGCTGCTGTGCATACTAAGATCACTCTGCATGCTGAGAGCTATTGCACTCTGGTCTCTTATCAAAAAGAACTAACTGATAGCAGAGTTACTGTTTTGGCAGCTCTTTGCTGCTCTGACGTGGTGAGGTGAGTTCCTTTAGATTTGTCATCTGCTCCTGCTGCTGTGTCTGGGGTCTGATGATATTGCAGTTCAGGTCATTTGGAAACATCAAGAGACTGTCCCTTGCACATAAGGAAGTGAATTTTTTTTTTTACTAATAAAAGTCATGAGACACTGGAAGAGCTTGCCCAGAGAAGCTGTGGCTGCCCCATCTCTGAGAATGTTCCAGGCCAGGCTGGATGAGGCTCATGCAGCAGCCTGGTCTGGTGGAAAGTGTCACTGCTCATGGCAGGGTGTGGGATGGGTTGAGCTTTGTGGTCCCTTCCAACCCAAACCATTCAATGACTAATTCTAAGCTCCCTTTTTCAGGTACTAAAGATGTCTATCCTCAAAATCCATGCCCGTGAAATCTTTGACTCCCGTGGCAACCCCACTGTTGAGGTAGACCTCTACACCAACAAAGGTGAGTCCTCAGCTGCAGCTGTTCATGCCTGGCTTAGAGCTGGTAGAACTCGAGGCAGGCAGAAGTATAGAACCTGTCCTGTTCTAGCAGTGGAAGCGTGCTGGCTTCTTCCTCCACACATAAAACTTGTTGGCACTTGCTGTGAGTCTTGCAGAAAAAGCCTCTGCCTCATTCTGTTGGATGAGTTTGCTGAGCTCAAGTTCCTGGCGTGGACAGTGCAGGGTTTTTTGGAGGGTGCTGCTTCTTACAGCCTAAACTGTGGGAGAGCTGTTCCAAACCTGCCCTCCTTCCCTTACCCCAGCATAAACTGGGATAGCACCTGGAAACTCTGTTCTGGAGCAGCTGCTAATGGCCCTGGTTGTCAGTGCTCCCCACTGTATGAGTACACTTGAAGTTTAATTCTTAATTTATCTGCAGTGGCTTTCTGTAATGACAGAGTTTTCTGCTGCACAGTTGAATTTTGGGTAATGGTTTCTCCTCTGCCTAAGTACTCAGGCATGACTAAAGAACTTGTCTAATTGGGCTTTCACATGTAACATCTTATATTTTTAATTACTGTAGGGCTTTCCCTTGGTTTGTTAGTTGTTCATCCCACATCTGATGGGATCTGACAAAAGCATTGTGCAACCTCATACCAATGTGATTTGGTGGAATGAGCAAACACAATGGCTGTAATACACTGACTAAAGAGCTGATCTTTCTGCCTCAAAAGATTAATGTAGTCATTTAATGAGACTGCCCCCACTAAGCTCTTTGATTTAGTGGTATAAGGGAAAGACTGGAGGTTGAAGTTGGCATCTTGAACCCCAGAACAGGCTCCAGTGTGCAGATTTGCTCCAAGTTCAGCATCCTTGGCGGAAGGAATGGTCTGGCTGGGTGGCTCTGCTGTTGTCAGAAGAGCTCAGAACTCCTGTTAGCAAAATAGGTCTCCTGATTGTCCCTTTTCTGCCATATCCTAGAAGAATTTAAGAGCTTGCCTTGCCTGAGCTCAAAGGCAGATGCAGTGAATGAATCTATCCTTTTTGGAAGGGGAATGGATGCCTTCCTTAACTCTTGAAATGCACAGTGGAGGAGGAGTCAGGCTGCTGTTGATCAGCGTGAGGGAGATGCTGATAAATTGGTGATGCTGTAAATGAGCAGAAAGCCCTTGTGGGATCAGTGTGTATGTGAGCAGAGGTGTGGCTTGGAGACCCTCTCCCAGCTGCAGGGCTGGAAGCGTGTGGCAGGCTGGGATGGTGTCTGGCTGGGGATGTTTATGGTTTGAGTGTGCCAAGGTGTTTTTTCCTGTTTGAACAGGTCTGTTCAGAGCTGCTGTTCCCAGCGGTGCCTCGACTGGAATCTATGAGGCCCTGGAGCTCCGGGACAATGACAAGACACGCTACATGGGCAAAGGTAAAGCTGGTCCCTGTCACTGCTGGGCTGCTGTCCTGCTGTCTCTGCTGGCAGAGGGGACAGACAGGGAGTGACAGCAGCCTGGGCTGTGAGCTGGCCACAGGCACAGCAGAGGTGGCTGGGTTGCTTTCCTGGCCGTGACCTGGAGGGTGGCTGCCTCCAGCAGTGCAGCTGCCTCGTGCTGCAGGGCACCTGCACGGGTGGGTGTGTGGAGCTGGGCACACCCAGCCAGGTGACAGTGTCTCTGGTACAATGTGTCCAGGTGTACTTTGTTACCCTGTGTGTGGCACTGGGCTTTGCCAATGTTGTAAGGGCATCTAAACTGCCAGCTCCAGAAGCCTCAGTCATCCTGCAGTTAGTCACAAGGTCTTTTCATAGCCCAGATTTTCCCAGAGCCCTTAAATCTGTCAGCTCCAGACTGCTGACTCCTTAGATCCCAGCATGTTAAATCCTGAACCTGGGTTTTTATGCCAGCCCTGTCCACTATGAATGTGCAGCTGCTAGTCCTGGAAGGTGCCTCTATTTCAGACCCCACAGTGGCTTCAGTCACTCTGGCTTTTTGTCTGCCATTACAGGTAGCCAGGATACTTAAGTTTGTGTTAGTGGTGTAATATTTTAACGTTTGTGTTAGTGGTGTAATATTTTACTTGTCTGGATACTGGCTGTGCATTCTGAAAAGAACTAAACCCAGCAGTCACCAGGCTGGCTTGGGAACAAGTATGGGTGAGAAGGAATAGCTGCAAACAAGATGTCATTACCTAATAAACATCCCAGTAGTACTTGTGATTATTCCGAGAGCTTGGACAGTCAGGGCTCCTTAACTTGCTGCTCTAAAAGCATTGGTGATGCCTCTGAAGTGTGAGCAATCATCTTGACTTCTGGCTGGAAGAGAGAATTATTTTTGAACTTTCCTGCCAGGCAGGTGAAAAGAAGCTAAAATATTTTTTGCCTATTAAGAAAGAGCAATTAAAGTGGATAACTAAATTGAACTTGGAGAGCCTTGTCTTAGGAGATTTATGGCTGTTAATACCTTAACAGAGAATAAATGCCTGGATGACTGAATGTCCCAAAAAAACTGAGGCTCTTATGGTCTTTACCCAGGGCACTTTTTCTTGCAAAGATTAAATGTGTATTTACCCCACTGTGCTAAATGTGTGTGCTTAGACCTGTTAAGTCTGATCCTATGGACACTTCTTAATGACATTTAATTATGCTGTAGTTAACAGGCTGTAGCTGAAGGGCTTTGTCAGCTGGGAAATAACACGAGTTATGAAAAAATAATCGTCAAATGGAAGAGTTGCAGATAGCTGTTAGGCCTTTTGTAATAGAGGTCTGCAGACTTGGACCATTTGGAAAAGCAATTAATATTGTTTAGGATGCAGTCAAATAGCATTCATCGTTCTGAAGCTTAGGTTTTTGGAAGTCTTTAAACACTGCACAGTATGTAAGGTGATGCTATAGCAGTGTTACAAAATAGTGAACCTGTAACAGGTGGTGAAGTGCCTGAGCTGTAGCATGTGTAACTTCTGGGGAAACCTTTTCCTTCCCCTTACTCCAGGATTCTCTGAGTTGGCAGGGGAGCCCATCCTAAAACCTTCCCGAAAAGCTGTGGTTTGGGCTGGCAGTGCTGATGGCAGAGGTGGAGAGCCCACACAGAGCCTTGCACAGCTTCCTCTGCTCTTGGAGCCCTTTCTCTAGTGCTCAGTGGCAGCCTGGTGCCTCTGTGTGCTCTGCTGCATTCCTGTGGGGCTGGCTGCCAGCTGTCACCTGGGCCTTGACTGCGCTGTCCGTTTCGCTTCTGCCAGGTGTCTCCAGAGCTGTTAAATATGTTAACGAGTTCCTGGCCACGGCACTGTGCACACAGGTAATGGATGTGCAGCCCTGGCACTCGGATGAGTCTCTCCAGTGCATGGCCTGGCAGACTAACCTGGCATTCCTGGACCAGTCCTAGCCAATACATCCCTCATGCACCTCCCAGTCCAGCCAGGGGCCTCTGTGTTCACACCTGGCCATAGGCTCAGCTTGGGCTGGGGCTGGGGTAGCATGAGGTGGTTTTCCTGGATGTTCCTGAGTTCCCCTACTAATCCCTGCATAACCTGTGTGTTGACCAGTGTCTGATTTGCTTGTTCCTTCCAGGTGTCTCAAAAGCTGTTGAGCACGTCAATAAAACGATTGCACCTGCACTGATTAGCAAGGTAGGAGCAATCTGTCTTCTCTTAACATCTCCTACAGCCAGGCAGTGTCCAAACCATCCTCTGGTGGGGTGTCACACCTGGGGGGTGTCAGTCTGTGCGTTGGAGTGCATGTGAACAAACTGACCACAGCAATAGTTTTAATTAATGTACTTAATGAGTGCACATCTAACACATAATGAAGCCTTCTCCAGCAGCCTGGTGTTGTGGTGTGCAGAAGCTCTTCCTCCCCTGGGAGCTGCAGTGGTGCAGCTAGGATACAAGCTGATTTGTGCTTCAAAGAGTGGCTGAATGATGAGGAGGGGCTAGGTTTTATCCAAACAGGGTAATTTGAAGAGAATCTGAGAGACTCTGGAAAAGTCTGCTTGAATGAGATTCCTTTGTGTTTTGTGGGCACCAAGCCTGGCCTGCAAAGGCTGGTGCAGACCTAAGTGATAGTGGGTGAAGTGATGGCACACCCAGCTCAGCTCTTGGTGCCTGCCAGGGGTGTCAGTGCCATGGTGGGTGGGTGAGGGTTTTTGTGGGCCTGTGCTTGGTGTCAAACATTTTGTTTGCTTCCCTCTGCAGAATGTGAACGTGGTGGAACAAGAAAAGATTGACAAGCTGATGCTGGAAATGGATGGCACAGAGAACAAATGTGAGTGGGCTTTGTGTTGCACTGAGGGATGAAAAGATAAAGATGGGTCAATAGAATTCCATTTACCAGAACCAATAGCCAGTGTATGGCCATGTGCTGTGCACTGCCATAATTCAAACCTTGGGCTGGTATTGCTGAGTCTCTTTATAAGAAGACACTTCTCTAATCAATTCCTTCCCATTTCAGCCAAATTTGGTGCTAATGCCATCCTGGGTGTGTCTCTGGCTGTGTGCAAAGCTGGTGCTGCTGAGAAGGGTGTTCCCCTGTACCGGCACATCGCTGACCTCGCTGGAAATCCAGAAGTCATTCTCCCAGTTCCTGTAAGTGCCTGGGTGGGGCAGGCTAGGCCTTGGTTTGCCTTTAGCCTGGTGCTCCTGGATCGAGCTCTGGAGCACAAGAGTGGGATTGTAAGGGCTGTGACCACCTTCCCTGACGTGTTCCAACCTGCCTTTTCCTGGTTCCTCCAAGGCTTTCAACGTGATCAACGGGGGCTCCCACGCTGGCAACAAGCTGGCCATGCAGGAGTTCATGATCCTGCCCGTGGGGGCAGAGAGCTTCAAGGACGCCATGCGTGTCGGGGCAGAGGTCTACCACAACCTCAAGAACGTCATCAAGGAGAAGTATGGCAAGGATGCCACCAACGTGGGGGATGAGGGTGGCTTTGCCCCCAACATCCTGGAAAACAAAGAAGGTGAGAATGAGCCAAGTGTGGGAGGAGATGGAACTGATAGCTGGAGAATGAACTGATGACAAGCAGGATCAATGGGATCAAAGGTGTAGAACTTCCTGCTTTGTCTTTACTGTTTCTTACCCTGGCAGACATCCTAAGATGCTCTACTGATGTGGTCAGGTATTCCCTTGGACATCAGTTTGTGCAGTTGGACAGGATGGTTTTTACTTTAGTGCCTCATTACTCTCATTCCTGTAGCAGCTGAAGGGAACCTTGTGCCCTTCTAATTGAAAAGTGATGTAGGAACTTCTGTGCACTACAGGTGTTCCAGAAGTCAACAGTCAGAGATCAGGGGAGTTGTTTTTTTGCAGACAAAGAGGGAAAACAGCTTGTGCTCTGCCTGGCTGTGTGTGGGAGTGCACAAAGGCTTGCCTGGGAAGCTGAGGCACTTGCTGCTTCCATGGCCAAACACTTCTGTTCAGGAGCCTGTGGGAGAGGCAATTTGCCTGTGGGAAGCAAAACATCTCTTCCTACAAAAACTGTATCAGAGGAGTTTTCTCTGCCTCTCCAGAAAAGGAGGTGCTCACAAGGCAGTAGGACAGGAGCTCAGATCAGTTGCTTTTTACTTTACAGCTGTTGTTTGTTATTGTGGAGGGGACTGGTGGCCTGCACTGCTTTTTTTTTTTTTTTAATATACTGAGACAACACCAGCAGTTGTGTCATTTCTGAGTCCCAGTGTCACATGCAGCTTTGCTGGGTCTGTACCCTTGCAGACATCAGTGAAGATGACCTTGAATGACAATTACATTCCAAGGAATTTTTGTTGCTGGCAGCAGCTGCTTTTGCAGTTTGTGCTACATTAGCATCTTACAAAACACAACCAAACCCACAAAAAAAGAACCCAAACAAAACATTTGATCTGAGCTTCCTGCTGCAAACAGAGCCCAGCTGATCTCAGCTGCTCCCCTTCAACTCCGGGTCATTGGGACTCTGCCAAATAGTAGCACAGTGGGCAGTATCCAGAGATCTCTGCTGAGTGGTTCTGGCCCCTCTTGTGCAGGTAAATGTGCAGGTGGAGAACAGGTAGATGGCAGGAGTGGTCTCCTCCTGGAGGCAGGCTCTGTCTCCCTGCTGTCAGGGTTTGGATGCTCACCACTTCCATGGTCAACACTGCTCTGGAGTTAAAAGGGATTAGAGTGCAGGCCCTGCTGCTGCCCACATGCATAAAGTTGAAAGAGGATGTGGTATCATCTAGTATTAAGCTTTCTGGGCTGACATGTAGTCCTGCCTGAAGAGATTAGGAATCCCATAATGGTGTCTCAAGGGTATTACAAGCTAAAAGCAGTATTAAAGTAATATCTTGTTCCAGTCAGTTGAGAAGTGGGAGAATGTAAGAACCTTTTCCTTTGGGCTTCCTGAGGGGGTGAGGGAGGTTCTTTGCCAGGTGAACCCGCTGCTGTTGGGCAGTGGGGGGCTCTGGGGTCAGGAGGCCTGCAGGCACTCAGCAGCTCCTGTGTGTGTTGCAGCTCTGGAGCTGCTGAAGACGGCCATCGCCAAGGCTGGCTACACTGACAAGGTGGTCATCGGCATGGACGTGGCGGCCTCCGAGTTCTACCGTGACGGCAAGTACGACCTGGACTTCAAATCCCCCGATGATCCCAGCAGATACATCTCTCCTGACCAGCTGGCTGACCTGTACAAGGGCTTTGTCAAGAACTACCCTGGTAAGTTGCTCGTCGGTGAGAAACACAGTAGTGGTGGTGAATCGGGGTTGATTGCTGAAGGAGGGAGCTGGTGTGCCCCTCTTACAGGAGAGATTGAGAGCTCCTGCTTTACTCAGCCTCTCGGGCTCTCAGCAATGTTCTGGGAAGTGGGTAGCACTTGTCTGCAGCACTTTGGTACCACTCACCCAGACCAGACCTTTGTGCTGGCGTTGTCCTAAAGCTGCTGTGCCCCTCCACAGTGGTGTCCATTGAAGACCCCTTTGACCAGGATGACTGGGGTGCCTGGAAGAAGTTCACTGGCAGCGTCAACATCCAGGTGGTTGGTGATGATCTGACTGTGACCAACCCGAAGAGAATTGCCAAGGCTGTGGAGGAGAAGGCCTGCAACTGCCTCCTCCTCAAGGTCAACCAGATTGGCTCAGTGACAGAGTCCCTGCAGGCGTAAGTTCTGCCCTCTGGGCCGGGCCAGGGTGGGGCTGGTTTTAACTGGGGGAGATGGACAAACAGAGCAGAGTCCTGTGCTGCTCCTTGGCAGTGTCACTGGAGCAAAGGGCATGGTGTGAGCTGCTTTTGCTCTCTTGCAGCTGCAAGCTGGCCCAGTCCAATGGCTGGGGTGTGATGGTGAGCCACCGCTCTGGAGAGACAGAGGACACCTTCATTGCTGACCTGGTAGTGGGTCTCTGCACTGGCCAGGTTGGTATCTGCAGCTGCTGCAGTTTGGCTGTTTGCTTCCTGGGATAATTTGGGGGTGAAGCCAAAGCCATGGTGCTCTGCACTGCCTTCAGGGGCGCAGATTTGCTGTGTCTCTTTGCAGGGAGCTGATTTGTTAATGGAGTGTGACAAGGGAACACTTTATCTTTTGCAAACTCACCTTTAACCAGCAATGTCAAAGGTCTTAGCTCCAGTGGCTGTACTGGGGTTTCCTGGTCCTGCAGCTGATAGCAAATGCACAACCTCTATTGCTCCCAGGACCTGTTGTGTTTGCATGTGTAGATATGAGCCTGATATCCAAGCAGAGCTTGTGATGATGCTCATTACTCGGAGCAAGTTTGTGTTCTTCACTAACGTTGTGATTTCCCTCAGATCAAAACCGGTGCCCCGTGCCGATCCGAGCGTCTGGCCAAGTACAACCAGCTGCTGAGGTGAGCCTGGGGCTGGGAAGGGGCATTCACTGCTGCTGCTCTGGGCCACAGCTTGGCCTTTGCCCCTCAGAAGCACCTGCAGTGCAGCACGGGCCAGAGGGGCTTGTGGCTGTAGGCTAAGGAGGAGCTGGGTGGGCGAGGGCCAGAAGGGATCACGCCGAGCATCCTGTGCTGCTGGGCTGAGACTGCCCTCTGTGCACGAGGCAGTTCTCCTGGCAGGCATCTCAAACGGTTGGGTTGTGTCAGGTGTGTGGCACTGCCCCACTGTGCAGGGCCCTGGTGGGAGCTGCCTTGTCAGTGTAGGACCTCCAGGAGCAGGTGGCTCGGGTGTTTCAGTGCCACGTGGGCCAGGTGTTCAGTGTGAGGCCCGTGCCTGTGCTAGTGCAGGAGATTTCTGCTGGCTGCTGACACCCAGTGCTCTCTGTCCTTCATCAGAATTGAGGAGGAGCTCGGCAGCAAGGCTCGCTTTGCTGGGAGGAACTTCAGGAACCCTCGTGTCAACTAAGTGTGGAAGAGTCCCCTCTGTTCTGGTTCAGCACTAGATATTTTGACTTAGATCACAATTATCTGTACTAGAAAGATAAGGGCAGCTGAAGGAAAAGACCAGTCTGCAGGTCCTCTTATCCTCTAGATGATCCCTTCACCCAGTGTTTTCACCAGCTCTGGTCTGTTAATTGTAATGCTCTGCTGCTTCTGTAGAACAGTCCCTGGGGGTGTTCTGTGTGTTTAACACCCTCAGGGGTCATGACATTGTGATTCTGGGCATAAACACTTTAGTTCCCTTCTCTGCCTGTCTCATCTTCAACGTTTGGAGCCGTGTGATTTGCAGTGCAGCAAGAGGTACCTGCAGACAGACAGTAGTGTTTTTACATGTGATAAATAAAAGCATCAAACAACCCAACGATGTGTGTGACTTGGAAGTATTTGGAGGAGTCCGGGAGCAAGGATTCCCACCTTTGCATCACGAAGTCATGGCGTGGTTTCTGTTGGAAGGGACGTTAAGGCTCATCAGAGTTTGGGGTGTCTCTGTCCTCAGTGTGGTTCTGTTGCTGTGTGGGTACTGTCACAGGGAGCTGACTTGTGACTTCAGTCCATTCCCAGACAGGAAGAAAACAAAATTATGACACAAGCGAGCGGGAGGATGTCTAAGCCCGTTCTCGCTGCCTTTTTCCGCAGCGGCAGATTAGTAGGATCATTAATGCCATTAATTTCCGATTCTGTTAATGACTCCTCCGGGCCGCTGCCCTGCGGCCGGGCTGTGCCCAGCAGTGCCCCCCGGTGGGCGCGGCCGGCACTGCAGCGCGTGGCGCGGAGCGGTTGTGCCGGGACGCTTCAAATCCTCCCGGTGCCCCGGGATTCCCCGGCCAGCGCACGGAACACTCGCAGTCCTTGTGGCAGTAACAAGGAAACAGCCTTCCCTGGGCGCCTGGCAGCTCTGTTTCCTCAGGAGGTTTATCTCCTTTGTCAGGCTGCTCTTAAGAGCTTTGCTGTAAATACCAAATTTACCAGCCCTAGCTCAGCACCAAGCCAGGGCCCTCTCTGCCACATTTGTCCTTTGCCCAGGCCTTGCTCTGAGTTGGTTGCACTCCGTGGCAGATTTGAAGCCCACTGCACTTTTCACACTTAGCTGATCTCTGAATTAGACCTGTTAAATGAATAAACCAGCTAATTACACACAAATCCTATCAAGGGATTTTTCTTCTCTCAAAGAGGCAGCTTCTAATATCTGCAGAATGGTTTAGGAAGCTTTTTAGCAGAGCTGTGTTCAGGAGCACAAATAGGGCTGTTCCTCACTTGGCACTTCAGCAAGTGAAGTCCAAATGCTCAACCCCCTTACCTGGGCCTCTATTTCCACCTGGTGCTTTCCTCCTAATAAGCATCAGGAAGCAAAAGGAGCTGGAAAATCAGGTCACTGGTTGCCATAAATCACCCAGACCCCGAAGGGCAGTGAGGCTGTGATGAAATGAGTGACAGGAGCAGGGCCTGGCATAGGACTGCCGTGCTTGTGTGCAGCCCCATCATTGTGGGGAAAGCCAGGCTGGAATCTCGCTCTCTTCAGAGGAAGAGCTCAGTCCCAGCTCTGACAAAAGCCCCTTCCACGTGTGCCGTGTGCTGGTTAACACTGCAAAAGGAGCCGGGCATGAATTCATTATCGTTCACACCTTGTCAGAGCAAGGGGGAGAGAACAGTTACAGGTCAATTACCAGGTGTGTGCTGCCTTAAAATAACGGGGAAATGGCAGGGCTGGAACATTGCTTGGGCTGTAGAGCCCGAAGCTGGAGTCAGCTGCCATTGAACCGTGTTTCCTCCCTGCGCTGTGAATCAATCCTGCCGTGTCAGATGCTGTGCTCACCTGTCCCATCAAGCCCCTCACAGAAAGCTTTCAAGTTTAATCTCAGAGAGTATTTGGGCCAGATCAGCAAGGTGCTTCCAGCTGCAGCGGATTCAGGCTCTCCCTAATGAGGCTGCGGCGTTGAAAGGAGTCACTTGCAAAGGAAGAAAAGAGCCCCGAGTGGGGAAGTGCCGGAACGTCGGGCTGGGGTTTGTAGATAAGAATTTTAAGCGTGTTAGAGAAAAGTGAATGATTGTAACGCTGTGTGTGTTTGGAGTGAGGGGAATAAGTGAATAGGGAACAAGATTTGATTGCTGAAAATCAAGACCTAAACCTGCAGTGCTGGAGAGGGGGGGAGCTGTGTCTGCTCCTTAATCAGGGCTCAGCTCCTGCTGCACAGCTCCTCACCTTTCCCTGCTGTCCCCACGGAGTTGGACTCGAAAGGCTGTGCTTTATAACAGAGAGGAAATGTGGCACAGCCAGTGGCTTTATTACTGCAATAATTTGCAGGGATGGCACTCCTTGGAGCAGAGGAGGCATCAGCTTAGCAAACACGAGCTGGGAGGCTGCTCTGAGAATAGCAGCCAGGCTTAAAAGCAGAGCTGTGGTGACTGATGGGCAGAGGGGAGAGGCAGGAGGTGCTCTGGGAGCTGTTCAGGAGCAGGATTTATAATGGGGTGATGCAAAGGAGTGCAGTGGGAAAGCTCTCCCATTACCCCTGGCTGTTTCAGGTTGTGTAGGGCTGGCTTTTCTGCCTCGTAGCCCAGCCTGCTCTTAGTGTAGGTTTCGAGGTCTGGTACAGGCCCTGTCCCAGAGAGTTTGCTCTGGACAGGAAGGAATGTTGCCATCCCTCAGTGATCTTGGGAAACCAGATGATTCATTCATTTGGCTTTCCTGCCAGACACGAGTCCCTGGTGGGAGCGAGGACATCGCTCCTGACCTTCCCTCAGCAGCTGAGGCTGGGGCTGAGCTCTGCCAGGACACCGAGGGTGGCCGTGCCACCGGGACAGGGCTCGGAGCCAGCCCTGCCTGCCCCCAGCAGCTCTGGCAGCACTGAAAGCTGTGCCAGGCACCAGCTCAGGCCCAGCACTCCCGTGGAAAGCTTTCGGTGCTGTTCATTTGTGTGGCAGGGTGAAATGATCTCCCTGCAGACAGAGCTGTGGGGTGGGTGTGAGAATGCAGAGCCCGGCTCTGAGCGAGTGGGAATGTGACCTCTCCCTGCAGCTGCCTCCTGGCTCACCAGGCTGGAGCTGGAGCTGGAGCTGTCCCACCCTGGGCAGCCCAGCTCTGGTCCTTTCTGCCTGGAGAGGGTCCCAGAGGGAGCCGGGTGCCGTCAGATCTGGTGCACTGTGCGTGCACTTTGTGCTCCATGGATAGACACTCAGAGACTGGAAGTGCAGGCTGTGGAAAAGGAGAACAAGGAGAAGAAATAAAGCCAAACCAGCTGCAGACCTCAGTTCTGCTAGGAAAGCCTGGAGGTAAAAAAGAAGAAGGAAAAAAACACTCCAAAAAAACAAGGAAGAGAACTGAGGAATGGAGGAAGAAAAGGGGTTGAATAAAGAACTCAGATGATAAAAATGGCAGATACAAAATAAACTATGAGGAAGAAAATAATCACAATGCCCAGGTGACTTCCTTGTGCCACACTTGAAGTGTGTGGTGAAATCTCAAACCTGAAGCACGAGGCACAGGCGCAGCTCTGTCTGGAACCACGCACATTTAATCATCCAGGTGCCAGTTACAGGCTTAAGTTACAGGAGAGAGGAGGAATACGGGCTAATTCTGCAAAATAAGCCCCTTGGACAAAGGCCAGGCAAGCTAACACCGTGCTGACAGCAGTGTCTGCAGGAGCATCCCGGGGCCAGCCCGGGTCAGTGTCCCCCTGCCGATGGGGCTGGCAGCAGCCACGGGGCCACCGTGGGGCTGGGGGTGCCTGCGGTGGGCACAGGGGTAGGGTTCCCTTGGCAAACGAGCCAGGGAAGCACCTGGGCTGGAGCAGTGCCAGAGAGGGGCCGTGCTCCCCAGGAGATCCAAGGGCAGGTGTCTGCAGCCCTGGGCCTGCCCCCAGCCCCAGACAGGAGAGTGGCTCTGGCGAGGCTGGCAGGTCTCTGGTGCTGGGCAAACCCTCCCAGGCTCTCTCTTGCCCGGCTCTGCAGTGGGGAGAGCCCCCAGGCGTGAGCAGCCCCAGCCACGCTCCCAGACCTGGCTCTGCTGTGTCATTTCCCTGCTGCTCACTTGTCTCACCTGTCCCCAGGGATGGGTGACACTTCCCAGGGCGCTGGGGGAGGAAGCCTCGGTCGGTTTTGTACAGTGCTTTGAAGGTAAGTAGTGCTGAGGGGGAAAAAGAGATTGTGCTTGAAATGGAAATGTTCCCATTGCTGTGGCTCTGTTTTCTCTCCCTTCAGAAAAGTCCATTCAGAGGTGCCATCAAAGGCAGCAGTGTTGCAACAGCAGGGAAAGAGCAGCTACAAGGGGGAGGTGGGAGCCAGGCACCTCCTCCTGGAGGAGCAATTTGCAGTAGGAAGGACAAAAATGCAAATCTGAAATCAATCCATCTCTCCCTTGAATGCTTTGTTCATTTATAACAGCTCAAAGGGAAGCCGGTCACTTAGGACAAGAAGGGAAGCTTGTAAATGCATTTCCTGCTGCACTGGAGGAGCAGTGGTGCATTTACAGTGGGATGCAGAAAGTGCCCAGCTGAGGAGTCCCACCTGAGCAGGAGAGGGGGCTCAGCAGTGCCAGAGCAAACCTTTGAACACCCAGAAAGCAGCAGGCCAGCCCTGGCAAACAGCCCCTGTTTTGGGCAGGCCAGCCCTGGCAAACAGCCCCTGTTTTGGGCTCCTCTTCCCCCCCCAGATATCAGATTCAGCTGTTGGACATCTGCTTCTTTTGTGAGGGCTCAGTCGATAATTGATTATGAGCAATCAATTGATATTCACTGTAAGGAACACAGAAATGAGCCAGCTCCGTGCTGTGCTTGTGGCTGGCAGTGAATTCCCTTCAGCAGAGTCCAGGAGTTTAGGAGACATTGAAAATGCCCCTCTTTGAGCTGTGTGAGATCTGCATGAGGCACCTTGTCCTTGTCCCTGTGCATGGCCTGGTGGAAAACTACTTTGCTGTTGGAAAGGAGCTGGAAGAGCCTCGAGATGTGGTGTGTGTGGCCCTGGAGCTGGATGTGCCCCTGTGCACGAGTGAATGTGCATCACTGTCCAGTGGCTGCTCAGACACGAGCCTGGGGGGCTTGAAGGTGAAAAGGTACCAAAAAACACAACAAAAACTCACCCCAAATCCTCTGGCGCTCGGATCCCTTTTCCATCTCCCTGCTTCAAAGGGCTGCGGCCAGTTTGTGATGTTGGTGCAACCCAGCAGCTGGTTGGGGCTGAAAGCAAGTTAGTTCTATGTAATTTGTTTAGCAGGTTTTAGCTGGTATGTAAATCCCAGAATGGGTTCTGTGCCTGTCCTTAGGTGTAGGCAGGATCCAGAGCCGAGCATCAAGGGGTGATGCAATTAATCCCACTCCCGAGGAAAGACTCATTAGTCATTTGCAGCTTCAGCACTGGTGCCTTTCAAGGTGCACAAATCTCTCGTTAGACACGTTTCATGTTCTGCAGATGCCATTTTGTCCCCTCTCCACATGCACTGGAACATGCCCAAGTTTACAGAAATGAGAGGAGCGATTGTTAGGGCTGAAATTTTTTTGTTCTCTTTCAATGGGATTTTTTTCCCTTTGCACGGCGCACATCCTGGGCTTTGATAAATGAGTCTCACCAGACACTGTGGTAAGCCAACCTCTGCTAATATTCATTATGCAGAACCCACTAGGAAATGGTCTGAGTCAGGGAAATTGGAAACCTTTAAAAGATAAAAAGGTTTTAAATTTTTTTTAATTTAATGAGGAAACTAATTTATAACATTTTACATTTCTGGGATTTAAAATATTCAAAATATTAAACCCAGAAATTTTGTGGTTGTGTGTTAGAAACCTGAGAATGGTCACGCAGGAAATGGAGCTTTTCCCCCGAATTCCTGAGGTATTTGGGAGGTGTGTAGGGACACGATTTGGTGGTGCACTGGGCAGGTTAATGGTTGGAGTGGGTGATGTCAGCGGGCTTTTCCTGAATGGTTCTGTGACCCATGCCTTCAAAACTTCCGGGCAAAACAGAAGGACTGAGGCAACACGGAGACAGGACACTTTTAGGGGGCAGGAGCTGCATTGGAAGGTGGCTGAGGATGCTCAGGGATCTGCAGGGAGCCCCCAGTGGGGCTGGCTGGGAGCAGCTCCCTGATCTCGCCCCGGGGCAGTCCCCAGGAGCTTCTCCCTGTCCCAGAGGGACACAGGAGTGGCTGTGCCGTGGTCACCTGCCAGCTCAGCCCGTCCTGCTCCGCTGGGAACTTGTTCCTCCAGCCTCCCAGAAGTTGCATCAGCTCAGGGAAGAAGAGCACCGGGCTTTAGCACGGGCTCCGCTGAGCCCCTGGCGCTTGCTGCTCCCTCCAGTGGGTGTGAATGTGCCCAGACTGATTTAAATCTCATTTCCGTGACTTCTGCTTCCACTGCGGCCCATACAGCCACTTCTAGACAGAAATCTCTGTGTCCAGGAGGAGTTCACACATATCCAGAGCACTGGCCTCCAAGTGGGATGAGCCTTCCAAAAATTCCCTGCTAATATCTGTGGAAATGAGATTTTAAATTCCTGAGATTTCTACAGTAAAGAAAACAAAGCAGAAAACCCCCCAAAGCAAACAGTTTTCAGCTAAAGGGTTGGTATTCAGATATGACAAAGGGAAAGAAAGAATATAATCCTTTTTTGTGAGTGGAGTTAGGTCATCTGTAAAAGCCTCTCAGAATATTATCTCCCGAGCTAATCGCTGTATTGACATTTGCCTGTTTCATTAGAGCTGAGTTTTTACTGCATTGCTGAGGTTACAACCTGACTCATCTGTCATGGCCAAGGACTGATTTGTAATTTCATGACTGGAGAATTAAAAACCAAAAAGTCCCTCCATTATTTTAACTAGTTGGGCTGAAATGGTGTTCACAAAATTCTCGGTATTGGTGTGTTTTGACTTCATAGTTCCTAGTTAGATTTTTTTCTCATAGATTTTTGTTTCAATCAGTTGGCAAAATGTCAGTTATTTTAAAAAGAGCCACATTAAAACAGATTTGCAAAGAGATCATTTTAAAAACTTAAATACCCCACAAACACTGCATATGGATGTCAAATAAAATAGGTGCAAGGGTTGGCAAAGGGAAAAAGCCACTCAGTGGACTTTTGCCGCTGTTTGCTTTTGTTCCCCTGAAATGAAGGAGATGGAATGGTAACAGGTGAATCGCGGTGTGATTTTTCCATGACAACACCACCACCACAACAACAGTAATAATTTGAAGCTCCTGATGCTTCCTTGCCTCAGTGGATCTGGGGGTGCCCAGGAGAGCTGAACCCTGTGACTGAGGCCCCAAAGTCCTGGGAGGTGTGGGAGGTGGCAGCAGCTTCAAGTGCTATTCCTGCAGCAATCCCCTGGCTATGAACCAAACTCATAATTGGATCACTTGTTTGTGGGGTGAGGATGTGGCTTTGCCTGCTAGGACTGGCTGGGAATAATTCTGGGGGGTACACAGATGTTTACTACACAACAGAATCCCAGAATCCCGACTGGCCTGGGTTGGAAAGGGCCTCAAAGCCCAGCAGTGACACCTCCCACTGTCCCAGCTGGCCTTGGGCACTGCCAGGGATCCAGGGACAGCCCCAGCTGCTCTGGGCACCTGTGCCAGGCCTGCCCACCCTCACAGGGAGCAGTTCCTGCCCCAAATCCCATCCAGCAGTGGGAAGCCATTCCCTGTGTCCCTCCAGCCCTCGTAAATCCTCTCTCTCTTTCTTCCCTGCAGCTCCTTCAGGTCCTGGAAGGCCACAGTGATGTCACCCCAGAGCTTCTGTTTTCCAGGGTGAACAACCCCAATCCTCTCAGCCTTTCCTTGTGCCCCATCCCTCTAATGAAGGTGGTGGCCTGCTCTGCACTAGGATACACACATTATACATATATTTATGAGGCTATTCACCCCACAAGAGTGCTTGGGTTTGTTTAACAACAAAATCTGGCATCAAAACGCTGTGAGTAAACATTTCCAATCCTTGTGTGGCCACTCCCTCAGCAGGGCAGAGGAGAGCAAAGAGGAAGAGAAAGGGAGAGAGGCAGCTCTGGAGAATTTCCCCATCAGAGAGAGCGACTGGGAAAAGCTGAAGGCAAACCTGCCACCCTGGCAATTCATGGAGATTTTAATGCAGACATCCAGAGGCCAAGGAACATGAAATTGTAATTAGTGCAGAAAATAGGAGAGATGGAATCGGGCTCTATCAAGGACAGCCTAAGTGCAGCTCTGAGATGGCTGTGTCAGCCACTGAGCTGATGTGCATTTCCAGACCCTTATCTAAATTAGTTATTAGAACACAATCAGCTCTGTGTCTCACCCTCTGTGGTAATGCCCCCAAAGTTGTGCTGTGGATAAATTTGTCCTGTTCAGGGCAGAGAACTGAATTCCTCTGATGTGCCGAGCTCAGATCTCCTCATGTGTTCCCTTCTCTTCAGTGAGAACAGTTCCACTTCCCCCTGCTGAAGGCAATAACAGCCTCAAACTTATCTCTGCAGCACCACTGGCATCGACCACGGAGAAGTTTACAGAGCCAGCAAACAGCTGGGGTTACACGGGTGTAATTGAGGGCAAAATCTGCCCTGACATATCCGAGTGCCTTTTCAGAAAGAAGATATAATTCTACATGAAAATGCTCAGATGCCCGGGAAGAATGTGTGACTTTCTTTACAGCCATGTGATTTATTTTGCTGGCCTGTGGAGGAGAGGTGAGGTTCATGTTAAATAACAAGTTTGCTCTGTTTTCAGCTCTGGTACCTTTATGTTATCTTGTCTAAATATGTGATAGCTCAGAGATGAAGAAGCTTAAAAAATCTAAGTGACCAAGCGTTTTATTAATTGCTACCCAGTAATTTGGAATTCTGCTGTTGTGTCAACTTCCTCGCTGCACAGAGCAGCAAGAAGCAGCATCAGCTGTTTATCCAGCAAAGCACTTATGCATAATCTGAACATTCAGTGCAGGGCCAGCAACAGCAGCTGTATGTGATCCAGAGTGTGAACCTTGGAGTGCTGACGGGCTGGAGCTTCTGACAGAGCCATAAAATTCTGTGCCTCGCCTGCCATTGAAGACACTTCACACACACTCACTCCTAAGGCTGATGGCTGTTCACTAATTCATGAGAACGAGCCAGCTCCTCGGACACGTCCAGGACACAGGGACGTGGGCACAGCAGGGCTGCTCGGCCTGGGGCACTGGGGTCACCCTAACTGGGGTCATCCTCACTGGGCTGACCATCCCTGAGGTGTCCCGGGATAGGGATGGGATGGGATAGGGATGGGATGGGCTCTGAGGTCCCTCCCAGACAAACCATGCAGTGCCTCTGTCAGTCTCCCCCTGAGCAGCACCAGGGAAGGCTCGGGTGGGACCTCTGGAAGGTCTGTGCTGCCAGGCCGGACCTCTGGACATTCAGAATTTCCTCACATTAAAGGGTGCTCGGACACTGGCAGGGGCTGCCCAGCGGGGTTTGGAGCCCCCGAGGCCGGAGGCGTCCGAGGAGCCGCTGGAGGTGGCACTCAGTGCCCTGGGCAGGGTGGGCTTGGGCCGTAAGCCGGACTCGACGGTGCAGAGCTCCTTTCTACCCTCAGCCATTCGTGATTCCATCGCGATACCTGGGCTGGCAGCAGCGGGGGACAAAGACACCTCAGAACAAGCGGGACAGCGATCATGGAACCGGCTGGCAGAACCAGGGAGGGAAGGGAAGGAAGGAGGGGAGCCCCGCGGGGCCGGGCCGACCCGAGCCGCCCCTCCCTCCCCGCCGCGCTCCCTCCCTCACGGCCGCCTTTGTGCCGGGCGCCGCCTCCCCTCGGGTTTAAATCCCCTCCATCCCGCGCCGCCATTGGCCGGCGGGCTCGCGCGGCGCGGCGCGGCGGCCAATGGCGCGCGGCGATACTGGCGGGGCGCGCGGCCGGCGGCGTTGCTGGGCGCCCGCGGTGCGTGCGTGCGGCAGGGCCGGGGCGGGCGGGGGCAGCGCGGGACCGGCCGCGGCTCCTCCTCCTCCTCCTCCTCCTCCTCCTCCTCCTCCTCCTCCTCCTCCGTCCCCTCCTTGTTCCCCGCGAAGATGCCCCTGGGCTGCCGCTGCTGAGGCTCCCCGCCGCTCGCTCCCCCCGCGCCGCCGCCGCTGCTGCTGCCGCCGCCGCCGCCGCCGCTTTGTCCCGGCAGCGCCCCGGAGCCGCCGCGGATGGTGTAGAGCCCGCCGAGGTGGGTGGGCCGCGGTGGCGGGAGAGGCCGCGGGGGAGCGCGGGGAGGGAGCGAGCCCCGCCGGGGCGCGGGGATGCTCCCGGGGCGCGGGGATGCTCTGCCCGCCGGGGTGCTGGGGATGCTCTCGGGGTGCTGGGATGCTCTCGGGGTGCTGAGGATGCTCTGCCCGCCGGGGTGCTGGGGATGCTCTCGGGGTGCTCGGGATGCTCTGCCCGCCGGGGCGCAGGATGCCCCCGAGGTGCTCGGGAGCTCTGCCCGCCGGGCCCGGGCGGCGTGTGCGTGGGGGTTATTTGTTTGTTTTATCCGCCTTTTCTGTGTTTGTTTCTTTATTTTACCGCTCGTCTGTCGTGCCTGCCTGATGCTCCGTAGGAATAATGCGCGCGGGGAAAGGCTTAACTTGTGAAGCGTCCAAATAAAGGGGGTGTACGACTTGTATTGGGTTTAAATGCGCGCACACGGGTGGACGGCTTAGCTGTTTAAAAGGCACGCTTGCTTTCATGTGTGTAGGTATGGAATACTGAAATGAAGATTTTATGCAAATTGATTTAATCATAACATTTTCGGTAGCATAGGAAGGGGTGGGGTTTTCTCTTCTTTTTTTTTTTTTTTTCTTTCGTTTGTTTTGTTTTGTTCCCATTTCTCTTTCTAAAGCGTGAAAAGAAGATGCCCAGAATCAGGAAAGTAGTAGGAGGTAGACAACATTGGAGGCTTGATTGCTGAAACTGACTGCTCAAGAAATTGCTGGGAAGAAAACAATATGATTCATTGTTGAGGTGTCTCTGCCCTTAGATTTATTTTTATAGGCTGCTTGCAGTTATTTTGGTTTGCTGAGTTCTTAGGCTGAGTTTTTCCTCGAAGCAGCAGCGTTCTTGGAGATGAGGAGCTCAGAGGGTTTTTATGCAGTCAGCAGGCTGCTGTCTGATGGCTGTTTACTCCTGGCTTACATTGGCCAATTATTGAAATCGGAGGTGTTATTTGCTTGTGCACCCGTGCAGCTGAATTGAGGAGCCTCATGCACTAGTTCATCCTGGTAGAATTCAGTAAAAAATGCGTTCTCAGAGCAGATCTGAAGTGACAATTCAGGTAGTGTGCCTGTTCGAAAATGTGGGGTTTAACCAGATAAAAATGAACACTGTGTCAAAAGAAGTAGTTCTTGGTCTTGAAAGGCACTTGTCAAAATTTTTAATAATGTGCAACGTACAACATATTTTTGTTGTTCTGGTATTGCCACGCAAACATTGTTGGGGTTTCTTTCTTTTTTTTTTTTTAATTTTTTTTCCTTTTGCTACCCAGCTCCCTTAGAATGGAGAAACCCATGGTGGTTAAGAGGCGTGGAAACGTTTCTGTGATAATAAAAGCACTTGCGGTGAAGCCGTCTCCTGCCGGTTCCCGTGCCCGCGGTTGCCCCCCGGCTGGCGGAGGGGGCTGGTGTCCGTGCCCGGCTGGCCCAGGGGCTGCTTTGCCTGTTTGTTTTGGGGGTGTTTTTTTGGGCGTTCGCGGCCGCGTTCTGGAGGAGCTGCCTGCACACAATGCCCGGGCTGCGAGCTCATTGTTCTTGCGCGCCCGCCGCCGCCGGGACTCGGCCGCCTGGCAGCGCCTTTCTCCGCGGAGCGGGGCACGCGGAGCCCGGCGGCGCTCCCTGCCCTGCCCCGCTCCGAGGGAGCGCCCGGTGGGCTCCCTTCCCCTTCCTTCCTTCCTTCCCTTTGCCCCGGCAGCGGGCTCCGCTGCTCCTCGCACCCCCGAGCTGCCCCCGCCGCTGTGTGCGGGGGGAAACCGCTGCCAGCGTCGCATTAAAGCCTCGGCATGACAAAAGCAAGAGGAAGTGCAGAGGTTGACTCCTGTGTATACACGGTTTCCCTTCCTGGTGGTTGTTTCGGGCTTTTGTTTTGCCAGCAGCGGCTGTGGAAAGGCCCAGAGCAGCTGTGGAATTGTGGGGTGGCTGGAGCTGGGGTGCACCCCGGCATCACTGGACACAGCCCCTTCCTCTGCTGGTGCTGAGAAGCTGCGGGCTTGAGATGTGGGGTTGTTGGGATGGTGAGGTGTGGTAAAATCTCAGCTGCCTAGCTGGGGATGCTGAGGTGTGCACATGGGAGTGAAAAATAACGTGGTTGTTGAGCAAAAGTTGCCAGTGTGCTGGATCCTTTGGAAAACAGGAAACAGTGACTGTCATAGTTTAATCATGAGGTCTCTGTGTTTTGGTTTTGACTCTTTAGCTGACTTCAGTGTGTAATTGGGGTAAGTTACTTCATTTTCCTCATCTGAATAAAATGTGGTGGTTACCTCTGGCTTGAGGACATCTCTGGGTATTTTTCTCCCACTCCCAGCTTTGGTGTGGTCAGAGACTGTGGCTATTGTCTGCATGAATGCTGTGGTGTGAGGTCAGGGAGGTGCAGTGAAGCCCTCTGTGCCTCTGGGATTCCTGTGCCAGAGACTGGGGTGGGTAACTCTGCCCCTGGACAAAGCTCCTGATACTCTTGTGCAAAATAGGGAGCATTTCCTGGGCAGAAAGGTGAGAGGGACCAGGAGAGACAGCCCTGCCCTCAGCACTCATCCCTGGTGGCTGAGCAAGCAGGGATTTCTCTGCATCCAGAGGTTTGTTTTACCTTGGTGGGGGTTGTTTGCTTCCTGTGGAGCTGTGGCTGCAAAGTGAGTAAGTGACAACATTCATGGGTTTGAAGAGATGTGTGTGTGTGTGTGATTTTTGAAGCTGTGCCAGGGGAGGGTCAGGTTGGATTTTAGGGAAAGGTTCTTTCCCCAGAGGGTGCTGGGCACTGCCCAGGCTCCCCAGGGAATGGGCACAGCCCCGAGGCTGCCGGAGCTCCGGGAGCTCTCAGGGATGCACCGGGTGGGATTTCGGGGTGTCTGGGCAGGGCTGAGAGCTGGACTCTCTTCCCCATGCTCCCTTTCCCCATGCTCCCTTTCAGCTCAGGAGATTCTGTGACCCTGTAATTGTTAACACTGGTTGCAGCTTAGGTGAGAAAAAGGGCATTTTGATGTGCTTTAATAACTGACTTTTTAAAATAACACTCAATCCATAAATTTCTTCTCACAGCTCCAAAATGCATCTTTCTGTTGGAGCCCATAAAGAGCTCCTTTCACTTTTGGGAGGGAGGGGACAGGTGTGCCAGGAGCACACAGAATTGAGAGCGTGTGTTAGTGGAGGGGTACTGGCCCTGCAGAAGGTGCCTTGTCCTCCCAGCGGGGCTGTTCACAGCCTGCATTGCCCGAGGGGGCTCTGACTTCATCCCAGCTCTGGGAAGGACCCTGGGAGCCTCAGTGCCAGGTTACACTCTGCTCTTGGTGTGTGAACAGTGCCCGGATTGTGCTTAATTTCTGGTTGGAAAAATAATGACAATTGGAAAACAATTAGTTATTATGTGATCCTGAAATGAGATGAGGGAGCAAAGACATAAATTATAAAGGGGTGGCTGGGGTTGGAGTTAACCATTAAAAAACCCAAACAAACTCAAAACAACCAACTCTAAGTTCCTAATGAACTGGTATTTGGGGTTTTTTTAAGTGGCATCCTGGCTAGACTAACTATTTTTAATGTTCAGCTATTTTTCACTCTGGTTTTACTATATGTTGCAGTTGTCTCAGTTGCATGAAGTCTAAACAAGTCGTCCTGCTTCACTTAAAGGGATGCATACTCTCTGCTTTTAGCTCAGAGCTTAAATTTAAATCAATAGGTTTAAAACGCGGCATATTTTTAAGTGAAACCTATCTTTGAACCATAACAGAACAACCCCCCTATTGATCTGAAACCTGTTTATTTAATGTGCTTTTTTTTTAAAGCTGCCTGAAACGAAGTTTGCAGGTTCCTGCTGAGGAGTTGGTTGGTTGTGCCAGGGAGATGGGGAGGTGGGTGTGATTTGGGAATGGCTTTCCCAGCCAGCTGCTGGGGAGAAAACCCCTGCCCTCCCTGGGGCCATGGAGGTGTTGGGGAGCAGCATCCACAAGGCAGCTTTGTGCTCCGGCCGTGCCTTTGCCAGCAGCGTTTTCCACGGGCTTTGCTCGTGTTGGTGGCTGTGCCCAAGTGCTCCTTTCAGCGAGGCTGATGGGGGAACAAAGGAGCAAACAGGATCTGAATGCTGCCCTGGCTCCTCGTGCCTCCGCAGCCCACGGGGCAAGGGCTGCCTGGCAGGGCCTGAAAAGCACAAGCAGATCGAAATATTGGCCCGGCTGTGCCTGCCTCAATAGGTGTTGTGTGCTCGGCTTCGGGTTTGTTTTTTAATGCAAACGTTTGTCAGTTCGCTGAGCACCCGCAATTGTACCCCGACCTAGAGAAAAGTGAAACTTAGCGAGGGTACAAACGTCACTTTTCCCTCTGTGCCCAGCGGGGGTAATGGTCACGTTTTTTCTTTGGAATTCTTAGAAACTTGTGTTTGGAATGCACTGTGTCAAGGTGCTGGTGTTTCTGTGGATTCCAGACAGAAAGGGTTCTGTTTGCATTTGGCATCTTAATTATTTCAGAAGTGCAGTTCTGAAAATGTGGATCACTTCAGGTATCGCATAAATTCCATAGATTAAAAAGTAAGTTTTGATGATTGAGTTGCTGAAAAATGGGCTATTCTCTGACTGTGTAGGTTGTCTTTTGTTCTTCCTACAGAACACAAATGAGAGGCCAGTTCAAATTGTAAGATTCAGGGTAAGTGGAGGAAAATGAGTCCTCATTAATTTTGAGGTCTTAGTTAATCTATGTATTTAATCTACTTGTCTGTAATAAAAAAAAAGTTACCATGGTATTATTAATCCCTGGTACTGAGAATAATTTTTGGCGTGTTTCAGATATATAACAGGATTTCTCTTTTATGATGATGGCTGTTCCATGATCATTTCTAGTACAGGCAGTGAGGGCAGGAGTGTAAATTTATTTTCCTGATCAGCAGAACTAATGAAGGTTCTGTTTCTGTTTTAGTGTTTCTGCCCAGGAGACAGAAGCTGATAAGTCCTAAAGTTTGCTCCCTCCATCCCTGTTGCCAGTGAAATCCTCTTTTTTCCACTGTCCTTCCTAACAGTTGAGTGGGCAATAACATGGCTGTGCCTACAGGCTCCTGGCTGCCAAGCAAAACCCCAAATGCTGCTTTCTGTCTGGCCATGCCTTACTGGGGATGTAATTAATTAGAGAGTTTTTTCCTATCCATCTGCTGGCTTGCACAAAACTTTCAGGAATGTTGGTTATTGCTGAGATGACTGTCATGGCAGGCTGGTTGGAAATTCATTATGCACTACAAGTTACTGGCATGAAATAAGAGAAGGACGGAATTGGGGAGGGGGGAAGGGGGAACTGAGGTGAATTAGAGAAGTTTGTTTTCTCTGAGGAAAGGGGATAAAGAAAGAGAAAGGAAGTTGTGTCATCCAGTGCTAATAAATATTTCTGTCTGGGTGATGAGCAGTACTCCTTTATGTTGGTTCTTTTCATGTGGCCAATTGGTTTGGGGTGGAAGCAGACAAATTATTGGGCACTGAGCCCATCTTCCTGCAGATTTTCCTTCTTTTTTCTTTTTTTTTTGGAGCTCTTTGGAAGCACTGTAGTGTCAGCTGGTCTGGGAGCAGGCATCTCCTACAGCTGTTGGTAAAATGCATAGGGGAAACACTCTTGTCATGTACTAAAAATGAATAAAATGAGTAAGGAGCAGAATTTCTTACCGGTGAGAAGCCACTGTTGAAAGTTTTAGAAAGCCCAGCTTTTCTGTGGTTTGACGTGAACCTGTGTGTGTGTTTATGCCATTTCCCCCCAAATGCCAGTGCTGGCCATGCAGCAGGTGTTCCCTGCCATGGCAGCAGGTGGAAGGTGCCAGTCTTCCTGCCCTGAAGGACAGGTGACTCCAGCAGCCCTTTTGTGTCTGTGCTGTAGGAAATGGCTCTGGACACTTAACTCAGAGTGGCTCTGGCTCCTGGCATCTCAGCCCTTGGCTCAGCAGACTTTGAGCACTGCCTGTTCCATAACCACCCATGTATTGCACAAACTGACACATGGTCTCATTTTAGCTAATGACTTTGAAATTTTAACAAAAACTAAGCCAGAGAGGCCTTTTTTCTATTGCTGCTGAGGTCACAGTGGTCTGGAAGGAGCTGGTAGGACTGCACCATGTTTTAAACCTGAGCACCTGCAGTAATTATGTGGTTGAATTTCAAAGTAAAGCAGGATGATCTAGACTTGAGTGTTTTGGTGTGGTGAAATAGAGAATTAAACCAGAAAATGATGGTTTCTGTCAAAGCTTGCTGTTTTGGCAACCAGTTTATTCCTTGGTTTAAAGAAAATGGCAAATTCAGTTAGTAATTAACTATGCATTATAGGGTGTTAGGGGATCAGCAGCTTTGTGCTAAATATCAAAGCTATTAAATGTATGTGTTTAAGGATTATGCATCTTCTTAAACAAGTGCATATATGGCAGTAGTCTGCTGATGCCAGCATCCACAAGGGACTGGAATATGTTTACATGGAAAGTGTCATGAATATGAAAGAAGAAAGTGCTGTAGATCATGGAATTCTAGTGCTTTAAGGGCTGTATTTCCCTGAGAAATACCCAGTACAAAATGGTGGTGTCAGACAATTGGGGCCTTCAGATGGGCTTTGGAGGAAGAAAGAACACAGGTTCATCAGAGCAGCTGCTCCCTGCTTTAGGGGAAGGAAACACAATTTCCCAATGCTTGTCCTTTGGTGCCTGGTACTGCCGTGCCAGGGGTGCAGCCTGGCTAAGAAGGAATGCAGTGTCTCCATTAAAGATCTTCTAATGAGGTTGGTGCAGGAGACTCAAACACTTAATCCTCATTTCTACAAACTGGGACTGAGATGCAGGAAATCTAATTTATGTCTCTAAGGTCATTCATTTTCATGAAACTTAATAGACCTGGCTCTGACTGCTCCTTAAACCACTGAATTATGTTACTTGCCTTCCAACATGAACCCTTCAGATGAGAACCTTTACTCAATGATTCAACAAACCTATTTACCTGTACTCTTAAAGATTGCTGTGTGTCAAATGCCCAGCTAATAACTCCCCAGGAAATAACTGGCTTACCCCCTTGATGTGCCCCTCCTGTCTGTGGCTGATCAGGGAAACCTTGCTCTTGGAAGAAAACTGAGGCAGAATCCAGGTTCTCTTCTGCTCTGCTGGAACAGTCCTGGCTGCTGTTTGAATGCTTCAGCAGAGTTCTGAGCTATTGGAGGGCAGTAGGTGAAAAGGCAGTGGTGCACAGAGTCTGGTGATCTGAAGGTTGTTTTTTAATTGTACTAATTCATAGGGAGGTTCTGGATTTATCAGTGACACGTTCCTGTATCTCACACGTCCTTTAGCAGGTCACTGGAAATGTATGTGACTTGTAACATGTTTATTTTGTGCCTCTGCTTAGGTGTTTTTCATAATTCTGCTCATTTCCCTGCTGTGGACTTTGAGATTCTCCCTGTTCTGCTTTTTGGTGATTAATTTGAATGTTTGAGGATGTTTCTTTTTCCCTGAGTCTCAGTCCCCGTCACAGCTCACCTTTCAGAGCTGGCTTTGTTAAACAGCCTGTAAACAGCATATCTGCTCATTCTGCTGGCTGGAAAAAGTCATTTGATTCTTATTTCCTGCTTGTCTTCATGCTGAATAGCCTCAGTCCTGCATTGTTGGTTTTTATTGTGTAACTGCTCCTCTTTGGAGCGTGAGCAGCGGAACTGCTGCTCGGTTCTCTGGGTCCTCACTGCTCTCTGCAGCCCTGCCTCAATTAACGTGCTCTTCCCTGCGCTAATTAGTCAGCAGATAACTCCTTCCACAGCTTTTGTCCCAGAGTACGAGTTGGCAAGACGTGGAATGTAATTACTTTTGTGTATGTTTAGTCAAGTCTTCGGAGTCCCCAGAAGTTGTTCACGCTCGTCCTTGCTGTCCTGTTCTGGTGAACATCTGGGATGTTCTGGTGAACATCTGGGATGTTCTGGTGAACAGTGAAGGCTGGGAGGGATTCCTGGTGAATCCCTTGTTCAGGACGTTCTGCTGGAACCTGAACACGTGCCCTGTATTAGATCCCCAGGATATTACACTTAGGTAATAGCTTTAATTCCTGGGGATGATAAAGGGCCTGGGTACAAGCAGCTAACGAGAGACTGGGAAGATTCCAGGTTGTTAATTCCTGACAGGAATTTAGATGTTGGTACCACAATATTTGGATTGTGCTCCAGACACTTCAAAAAGTTGCCAAACTCATTGCATGACCTTGAGCCAAGTAACTCATTGCAGTTGTAACTGCAATGTGACCAAGTAACTCACTGCTTACAAGAGAGGTGTGAGGGTAGTTTGTTATCAGGGAGCTTTATAGCTGTTGGGCAATAAGAAAGTGCCAATTTGCTGTGTCTGTTTACTCTGCTAATCTAAAAATGTGTTTAACTTAGTTAAACAAGATGTTTCCTTTTCGCAGTGATCGTAAAGCAGGCAGTTAATGAATAAAAACCATAAATATATAAAAATATATGCATATAATGGTATATTTGCATCAAAAGATCACTGAGCTCTGTTCCTTGTCACTGCAGATCACCATGTTCTCACTGTACCTTTGAGTTTAAGACATTTGCTTTTTTACTTAAAGGTCTAATTCTGATGGCAATTGTATGTTGTATCTTTGCATTTGTTATTTTGTGTCCAAATGTATCTATTTGGTATTACTTGTCCATAGCAAAGTAATTTAGGGTTTTGCCATACCAGCAGCTGTAGAGAGTATCTAATTCCTTGGTATTGAATGAAAATTATTCTTATTGTTTTTTTAAATGCCTCTTCTGTTAGATGCCAAATTTGAGCTATATTAATTTTTTTTTCCTTAAATGTTTTGGAATAAATTTCTGGTTTGCTGTTTTCTGTGGTTTTCAGAACTCTTTTATGTTTTGTCCTGGATCAAGTTTGCCTTTAAAATAAGCTTTGTAGGAATAATCTTGCCCTTGGTTTAGGTATTTGTGCATTCAGTGGAGCAGAAAGATGAGGCAGGACAGCTCTGAGCGTTCCTGGTGCTGAGTCCTGCCCTTGGTGTCCCTCCTGTTCCTGATGGGCTCCTGCAGAAAGCCCTTCCCAGTCAATACTGGAAATTCTCCCTGAGGATCCTTCTCTCTGCCTCCTGAAACTGCAGGGGTTGGGATTTCACTTTCAGGTGCACAAAGGTGAAGGTCTGAATGTTGAATGAGCCTTCCAGGATGGAAGGAGGTGGAGTCATCCCACTGGAGGAGAAGCCAAGGGATATTTCCTATGTACATGTTTGGTTTTAATAAAAATATGTTCTGTAGAATCCAGTTCAGTAGGAACATAATTTGCACCTCATTTAATAAATTTAAATAAGGTTCTTTAAATCAGTCTGTGGTCCAGTGGGTGTATGAAGAATCAAATCTGTGTTCTCTCTTCCCTGGGGAGAGGAAGGGCGGGCTCCGGGGAGGAAAATGAGGCAGGAGAGATTAATACTTGCAGTGCAGGAAACACTGATCCCTCTGTGATCTAAAGTTTCTGTTTGAAGTCCAACCAGGTCTATTCTCTGTGTGCCTGGATGTGTTTTTGAGCTGCTGTGGCCTTTCTGTCTGGGCTGTGATTTGACAAGAGGTGATGGCTGTAGTGAGCTGGTGTCGCAAGTAAAACCAAAATAGTCCTTAAACTCTAAAATAAAACTCAAACAATTATCAGGGAGAATGGCTGGGCCAGGAGGGTTTCCTTCTCTTGTGAGCGTACTTAGGTATGTACATGACTTTGCCTCATTTATTGACTGGGACTTTTTTCCTCTCTTGTTGAGTTTTTTTTTGAGGTCCAGTGCGTTCATTTTCCACATTATGTTGATACAGAAAAACACCAGACTTAAAAGGTACCTTAGAAGTACCTCTTGCAGCAGCAAAGCCCTTGTCTTCAGTGCTCAGGCAAATGCCTCAGCAAATACTTCCAATTTTGAGAGGAGTGGATTTTTGTGCGGGCAGAACCTATTTGAGTAGCATCCTTAAGCATCCCTGGGAGATTGCTGCCTGCTTAGTTCCTTGATGTTCCCAGTTCTCCGGTCATCAGTTCCTGCTTGCAGAAATAGGACTGCGGGGGCCAGCCATCCATGGCAGAGTTTGCCTTCTGCAGCTGTGGCAAATGCCTGGTGTTTCAGAAGGCTGCAGATGTTAAGTGTTTGTCAGGAGGAGCTGCCGAGCGTGGCACGTGCCTGAAGCGCTGCTCTGGTGACTTGATCAGCTCTGGCTTTGGGCTGCAGATAAATTGGCTGTCAGGGAGGGCTGCCAGTGTCGTCTCTATAACACAGCAGGATTTTTGGGTGGTTTGTTTTTGTGTTTTGTTTTTAAGCCACTGGTATCAAAACAAACCCTGAGTGCTCTGGGGACTGAGCACTGCCTGAATTGGAAGCTTTCACATTAGTGAGGAAGGGAGCACTGGGAGTCTGACATTTGGGGTAGCCCTGCGTGGTGAAATGCATCAAATCACTTAAGAGCAGGGAGCAGCTGACTGCTGTCAGAGTGCAGCATCTGAAGGGCTTGCCCTGCACGTGTGGAAGTCCTTCCTCTGAGCCACAGCACCCTCCAGATCCCTGCAGGAGCTGGGCATCCAGGGGAATTGCATCTGGCTGCTGCCATTAGTGGAGTGTGTTCCTGAGAGGACAAAGCCTTTGTATAATCTGGCTTTTATGATGATCCCAAGCTTGAGGAAACCCACGTTTCTCTGTAGTGGTAACTCAGTCAGCTGCGTCTAAAATTTGATTTTTGTCTTGTAGGAGGCAAAAATATTTGCTATGCCTTTAGTTCTCAGTGAAGTGTCAGAGCTGAAACGTGTTTAAAGGAATCTGTGTTAGATCACAAGGTTTAATTTTGCTTGCTTGTGCATTTTTTTTCTCCAGCATGGGATTTCTTGCTATTTTCTTGGTGTGAAAAACAGCCCTTACAGTGCCTTTCACCATGGCACAGCCCCATCCAAAAGGAAAATGGAAAAAAACCTGTGGAAAACGGAAGGGTCTGGGGAATGTGCTTCTCAAAAAGAATGTGACAGCTCACCTACACATCACTTCATTCTGTTGTGTCAGGAGAGTTCATCAGAGATGTATTTGCTCATCTGTGTTAAAGAGAATTTCTTCTGTGACTCTGAGCAGCTGTAAAGCTCAGAGTTTTTCACAGCTGGTGGCTGAGGTGAGAAAGTGATTCAGGTTTAGGCCACTGGTAGGTGCCACTTCTGTGTTCATGACCGTTTGATTGTTGGAGTGAAATTTGGGATCCCAGAGCAGTGGGGAGCTGCACACACCCGTGACCACTGACTGTCCCTGGAGTGGCCAGTGTTGGCCTGCCTGGACTGGCTGTTGCTTGCCACACTTTTGAGGCGGTGACTGTGGTCAGAGTAAGCAGAAAAAGCTTTCTGGAGGCTCGCAGGCAGCTGGAAATATTTCTGACTGGGTTTAGGAGAAGGGGAAAGAGCTGTGCAGATGATTATTAGGGGAGCTTGGGAGTGCAAACTGTATTTATTGGAAAGGAGCCAACTCTTAAACAGAACTGTTAAGACCCGTGCTCTGATCAGCTTTTGAATGTGGAAAGAGCTCCCCGGTCTGAATTACAGGGCTCTGGTTAAATGATTACATGAGGTATGTTTAAAAATAGCAAATGTCTTTTATGTCCAGTCAAATAAGGTTCTTGGCAGTCAAATGAAATCTATGTTGACTTCCATCTGACAGCCAAGTGACTCAAATTCTATGTTTCCTAAAGGAGAAGGGCTTTTTTATTTTTAGTTTCCGATTAATTCCATTGTAGCCTGTAACAATAAATAATCTTGTGCTGGATTTTCTTTATAAAAGTAGGTTCCATAACTCTACAAGCAAGCTTTAGTTCAGCTGTTTAAAGCAGGGTGGGTTTAAATGCTGTGCTAAGGCAAGCTAGAATTTGTGAGGGCTCTTTTTTCAGTGGGAAATGGTCTGTTGAATGCTTCTCTAGCGTGTTCCTGTGCACTTCAGTTTGCCAGATTAACGGAGCTATTAGTAATAGCCACTCCTGCTCCTTCAGCCTGAAAGAGTTGGTAAGCATGGAGCTATATGTAGTTTGTATTTTTAATTAAACTTGTACTGGGATTATCTTGTATTACCAGCTACCTTCTAGAAGATTATGTTCATAAAAGGTTCATGAGTTGTTAAGTGGAAGAGATTAAAGTGATTGTTGGCGTGTTAGTAGAATTATTTGTTGCCTACGCAGCATTTGTTCATAGCTTTAATTTGCCAGTAATGGAAGACAAGTAAAATGCAAGCATCTGACTTTTAAAATCTACACTAGCTGACAAAATGAGGCCATATTTCAGAGTGATTGTCTTTTGTATTATTATTCTTTTAATGTGATGTTTGGTTGTTCAGAAATACTGAGTGGAAGAATATTGTTCTCAGTGTTTTCGGCGCTCTTACACTCTGGTGATACTCTTCATGGTGTGACCAGAAATGTATTTTACTAAAAAATGGAAAACCACTTAAAGCGTGGAGGGGATAAAGGAGCACAAAGAACTGATGAGCAGATGCTGGAGGAGATGGTTTCTATTATAGTGGACTTGTAAATCCTTGCTGTGTTGGTCATTTAATCAATAGAGGAGAGGTGTTGGAGGGATCCTGTGCTGAGGGAGATAATGTCTTTAAACGCAGTGCTCAGGATGATTTTTTGCATCCAGATCTGTTTAGCATGAGCTGCGCAATAGGTCGGGCGGTGAAGAAGAATCCAGCGGGTGTCTGTGCTGTTATCAAAACCCATTAGCGAGTTGTGCCTGCCTGAAAGGCTCCCTTTGTGGGGCTGGGGTCCCTCCCGGAGCAGGCAGTGCCTGGCCTGGCTGGGCCATCAACGGTGCCTGTGTGCTGCAGCCACAATGCGGGCACAGTGCGAATAAACATCTGCTGCTTTAATAATGGATGCCAGGCAGCCTGGGCAGCTCCCGGCTGCACCGTGTTTCACACCCAGCCACTTAAAACAAACAGGGCAAACTTACACTGTGTGATCCTCCTGGAAACGTGAGGTGTTACTTTGAGAGATGGTCTGTGGGATGAATTTCTGTGTGCTTGTTAATGGCTACACTAAACCCGGTTTCCAGTGCCTTCAGTGGTGCTGCAGGAATGTGTTGCACTGTTCTGCTCTGGATGTGGTGTAAAAAAAGATATCTTCCCCTCTCCTTTTTACCAAGAAGCTGCCTTGCAGTTGTTTGGGTTGGCTGGGGGCAGGAGCAGGCAGGGCTGTGCCAGAGCTGCAGTCCCAGCTCCACATCACCCCTGCCTCTGCCCAGCCTGGTACCCAGCTCTCCGCCGTGGGCATGCTCGAGATGATTAAGGATTCCGATGGTAATTGCTCTTTGGTTGCCAAAAATGTATTCTGTTAACAATATGTCCAATTTCTGTGGCTGCAGCTCTGCCTGTGCCCAGGGTGAGGCTGCTCTGTGCTGGCACTGCCAGCCTGTGCCTGCCTGGTGTTAGGGACCGGCCAGGGGCCGTGTCCAGGGTCTGGGTTTAACTGGAAAGCTCACACAGCACCGACCATCCCCAGGCTGCTCTCTGGAACTGGGAAAACACAGCTCCTCTCTGGAGCAACCTGCAAACCCAGATTTTCACGGCCAGGCTTGTGAGAAGTGCATTTATTTCTGTGTTTTCCAACCCTGCTCCTTGGTTTCTCAGTGCTCCTCCAGGCAGGCAGGGCATTCGGGGCAGTATCCAGTATATAGGCCAGTCACCACATGGTGGCAATTTTCTCAGGAAAGGAATCTGTGTGGATAGAAAGCCTGGACTTCCCTTGCTCAAACGTGAAGAATGCAAGTGTGCTTTAAGTTAGGATGTGAACTACATTGATGGTTCTGTTTTGCAGATGTGGTGAGTTTGAGAAGGTCCATAGATCACAGGAGACTACGGAGAAATTAACATTAGCTCTGCCCTTGAATTTGGCATTTCATGCATGTCTAGCTGCTAAAATGCTAAATGCAATTTTTTCAATTATAAAGGCTTAGCAAGGCTTAGAGATGATTTTCTGAGATTCTAAAATATGTACTATTTAATACATAATGCAAAAGGAAAAGCTGGTTTCTTAATGTAAGAACATGAAAATGGAACCAGCTGCAACATTATGCCACCCTGATGCAGCTTTGATGCTACACTTTTAGCAGTGGATTAAATATTGATACCTCTTTCTGCCCCCTCACCTCCCTGTACACTCAAAGCTTTTGCAGTTGTTTTAAAGTGTTTATAGAAGAGCTGGTCAAGTTTCTGTAGTTTGTCCCACTAGATTTTTGTGAAGTATGGCGAGTTTATGTTTGTAGTTTAGGGGGAGGAGTGTATGAGCAATTCTCTCCCATAAATACATGGATCTGTTGGTGAGCAGGAGATCTGCAGGACTTTGTAAGCTCCACCTTTATATGGGTAAGGAGGACCATGGTGTCCCTTGGCTGCAGAAAGATCAGCCCCCAGATCAAGTAAACAGTATATGAAATTAAACTATAAAATGGAAAATAAATGTGTGATTATGTCACAAATGAAAGACAGATGTGAGGAACTCGGGGATTACACGGGCTGGTATGAAAACCATGCAACAATCTGATGCTTGTTTGAACCATATATTAACTCTCAAGTGTGAGTTATATCCCCTGAAACTGTTCAGGATGCTGGGGAAAAATTCCTGTACTGTCAGGGATTAGGAAAGTGGGGAGGTTAAGAGGAGATGTATAAGGCTGTTGGAATATACTGCTAGGAGTGGAAACTCTGAGTTCAGCTGGACGAGGAGCTGCCTGGCAGGGTTACAGTCAGGGACAGTTCTCACCGTGTCACTGGTGCCTCTGACACCCTGTGTCAGACTAAGCTTAGTCCATCCCCAAACATCCATAAGCTAACTTGTATTTGTGGATCTGCAGGATCTCTCCCTGCTACCAGAGAAGCTGGAATTTCCCCATAGTTAACAGAATCATCTTAGTGAGCTAGAGGTGGCTGCAGCATTAAAGCTGGAGTTGGATCAGGATCACTGAAAGTGTTTCTAGGTCCTACTGTAAGCTCTGTAAAAGACTTGGTGTGCTAAATTCTGATGTCTTTATTTAGTCCTTACTCTGGTGGAGATGAAGTCAGTGGCAGATGTTGCAGGTCTGGTCCATACTGACCCAAATATCAGCGAGCTAAATTTATTCTTTCTTCAGTTTCTGTACATTGCATTGCCTTGCTTTTTTCTGCCCTGGAAATGGAAATTGCGCCCGACTTCCCTTGCAGGATCACATCATTGACATTCCAGGGACGGAACGCAGTCGATATTCCCTGGTCCTAATAAAATGTGGCAGCTTTGCAGTGACAGCCCAGGATCAGCCTGGAGACTCTCACATTTACAGCACTGCCAGAAATAAGCCTTGTGACCTTGTTTCTCTGAAGAGCCACGAGCACTTGTGTGATGCTGTGGGTGATTCCTGTAAGACAGGTGGTTCCTCTCCACCTGGCTCCCAGACTCCTGGATGTTCCTGCTGGAATGGTGGGAAGCAGTCAGTACAGGGAGTTTGGGTGTTCCCCACAGTCTGGCTGCTTCTTTGCATTCACTCTCCTGTGTGTTGGGGTGTGTGAAGTAGATTTATCTGTGCCTTGCCTGCTGAAAGCTCTGCTGGGATGGAGAGGGGTGGTGCTGTGAGAAACCACTGCTCCAGAGCTGCTCTGGGAGACAGGCAAGGCAATAAAAGTGCAGCTCCACGGCAGAATGCTCTGTTCTGAAAAGCAGCATGAGGAGAGAACAGTCATATTCTGTGACAGCAGAATCAATAGGGCCTCTGTGGAAACAAATGAGAGTTTTATCTCTCCAGGCTATTGTTGAGGGCAGACTGAGGCAAATGTCTAATGGGTTCATGCTTTTGAAATCATTCTGTAACTGTAAGGGAGAGGAACATGCTTTTAAAAATGGAGTGAGCAATTATGGAAAGGAGGTTACTCTGCACTCCTGGAAATGGTGTTTTGTCGGGGCTGGCTGGTGGGTGTTTGAAGCAGCAGTCCCAGCTGCCCACAGTGGCTCTGTGTGTTTACACCCGTGTTTTTACAGGTGTGCCTGTAAAACCTGGGTGTCTGTGCTCAGGAGAGCTGAGCCTGTGAATTCTGTGAGCCCCTGGCTTCCCAGGGAGCACCTCTGCAATTACACCCTCAGAGAAAGGGGATGATTTGGCAGCATCCCTGCCATCCCTGAGTGCAGGATTTAGCTTGTCCCCCAGGATGGCTCTGAGGAAGGAGCCTGTGCTGCTCAGCTCTGAACGTGCTGTTCTGCAGCTCTCCAATCAGGAGCCCATTCCTGACCACAGAGGTGTCCAGAAACGTTTGGGAACAGCAATGGGAACATGGATTACTCACAGGAACGCTGTGCTGCATGGGAGCAGGGAGGAATGGGCTGTTCTGAGCGTTTCCTGCTGCAAAGCAGATGAGAGGAGCAAAGGATTTGAGACTACAACACTGACATGCACAAAGTGTTACCACAGGCTGCACTTGGATATTGGAAAGCTCTGATGCTTCTGCCAGCTCATGAACTTCTTGGGTTGTGGGGTTTTTGATAGAAAACCTGGACATGTGGGGATGCTCTTTGTTTGTTTTTGATGAAATAACTGGATAATGTGGTGTTTTGGCCGGGCACACAGCTTACTTCAACTTCGGAAGGAAGAGTGAGAAATTCCAGCTGGAATTTCTTGTTTATACAGCACATGTGCTGAGGCTCTTACCTCTTCCTTACGTATATATGTATATATACATATATATATATATATATATATATAGCTGTGGTGCTGATTATGCAAGCAAGGAGAGATGAGCACTCACTGGATTGCCAGGGTTGTTTGAGCTTCTGCAATTTATTCAAACTTAGTAATTTCATGTGATATGGGAGATGTTTGCTTTGGCCGCTTGCCAAGTTTGAAACTTACTTGTTTTGTTTTTAAAACACTTGGAATGCCAAAAGCCTTTGTTACATCCTCACTTCTGTTACTGGAGTGGGAACCAGGAAAGAAAAATGCCTTTTTTTTTTTTCTTTTAAATGAAAGAATAGCCTGAGTTTCAGAAATACTAAGCTGAAATGATTTTTTTTCTCCCCCTTTTACCTTGTCAAATTAACATGATTGCATGTTTCACTTTTTATGCTAAGGAGTTTCTGATCTTCAAAGACAATTTTCAAAAAGACATGCTGGTTCAGCCAAGGAGACTAATATTTTAGAAGGAATATTACCAGTAATAAAAAGACAGAGTTATGATAGTTTGCATTAATTTTAATAACTTTTTGTGCAGCTCTCGAGTCGAGATGTGAGAAATTAAAGGGAGGCAGTTCTTGCTTGGCCTGCAGTGTTTTGTTCCTGCATAATCTCACTCAGAATGGAAAAGGCTGCAGGGAGCCTGCTGGGGCTCCTGAGGGGTCAGTTCAGGATCCCTGGGCAGCAGTGGCACCATCTGTGTCCCCCCTTGTCAGCTCTGCCCTTCAAATGGGACAACACAAAAATTCTCTTGGATTTCAGGAGCATTTGGGTTAGCAGAGGGTAAAACAATAATGTGCTCTGTGCTGCCTAAATTCTCAGTATTAGTAATTAGCTGTGCAAGTCAATTCCTTTAAAACAGTGGGGTCAAAAATACCAGTTCAATATCCACACAATGTGTGTTTTCCAAAGAGATGTAAAATCAGAAACACTTTAAATGTGGGGTATAAGTAGAAATCTAATGAGTTCCTGTGAAATGTCAAATCTCATTTATCATGGTAACCATCAATAATGCACCAGATGTTTTGACTGCATTTGGTTTTGTGTTAAATTAAACATAGGCAGGGGTGCGTGGAGTTCATCATTAATGCTGCCAAGGCTGGTGCTGTGACAGCCACTCTGTGTTCTGGGGGGTTTGGTGCTGCTGCTGGCTCTGTGTGTGACCTGTGTGTTTGGAAGTGTCTTGCTTGTAGTAAAAAATGGCTCTGAAATTGGTTGTCTTCATTCAGCCGAGCTTATACTCAAGTTAAAACTGCTTTGAACCGATTTTTTTCCCTTCCATCCTGTCAATCAGGTCGTACATTATTAGTTTAGTGAGTAATTACATTCACTGTTTGCATTTTGCTCGCTGAGATGGAGGCAAGGTTCTAAATGGTAATAATTAGATATAATACCTCTGTTGTGAGGTGAGCAGGAAACGTCAGGTGCCTGGGATGTTGTAGATGATGACACTCTGTCTGGGATGCAGCCCCTGGGATTTGTTAGTGAGGGAGTGATGCACTCAGGGTTTTTGCTGCTCAGAGCTGCTCTCAGCCCTGCCCTGGCTGCTGAGGGGACAAGGACATCTGTCCTGAGTCTGAGCCACGTGTGGGAGCACAGGGTAATTAAGATGGCAAACCTTGGAGATCCAGCATCCCCTCCCTCTCTCCTTAGAAAATCAGCTACATCACTGAAACAAGACTTGAAAAGCTGCTCTGAAGCCAGAATAAACACCCTGAAATTTTTATCATAATGTTGCTTTTAAAAGTCCTAAATGTCCTCTATTTAAAATGAAATTCTTTTGTATTAACCTGCTTTCATATGCTAGCTTTCACCAGACTGCAGAATTGCCTGATTTGACTTTCTAATGTAACTGTAATGAATCTTCTGGGAAATGGAGCGATTGAGTGCATACACTGTGCAACTCCATTGTGAAATACTCTGTTAGATCTGCTAGATTCCTGATTTTATTTTTTTCTGAGGGGTGGGGTGTCCCTGTCAGGTATTAAAATCGAAGCCAAATGAATTCTCTAGGGGACTTGAGGAGCTCAGGCACTCCAGTGGGTAACATTGCCTTGATTAAATATGTTTGCAGCATCACACACATAAATATGCTGGATGATGGTGGCACAGTTAGATTAAATTCAAAGGCGTGCATTTGGAGAGAAAAGAATAAAGATGAAATTTATTGGCAGATACCCATGTAGCTCCTTTGAATACCTACAGGACAGATTATTTTTAAAAATGTATCAAAGTGCACACAAAACTCTACATAGGGAGTGTATTTTTGTGTTAAAATGCTGCCTTATTCTGCAGCTGTACTTGCACAATGTCTGCCTTGTGAACAAAACGACCCTTTGAAGAATATTGCATATATGATATGTGAAAGGGAGGGGAGAATCTGAGTATCCAGTGCTCAGCTTGGCACCCAGCAGCCATTCCTTTCATAATTGATTTCAGGGCCAAAATGCCCATTTTTTGCACTCTTTGCAGTCCACTCCCAGGGAAGGCCATACCCAATTCTTGCCTGTCTTGATACCTTTTAGAGCGGTATATGTAGTCCTGGGGTTTTTAGTTTCTGTGTCTTTGGGCTTTCAGTTTCTTTTTGCCATTTCTCCATAGAGTTTTTCAAGTTTACAAAATACTGGGAGTACCATTCAGCTTAGATCTGGTACTTAAAAAGGCCATATTTGAGACAAAAATTTTCCAGCCCACCCAGGCTTGTTGGAAATCACATTTCCAGAGCAGTGCTGGGTGAATCTCCCTGTGGTGGCTTCGGGAATGGGGTCAGGATCCATCCTCCAGCAGGAAGGGCAGGACATATTGGCAGCTGGAACTTAAGGCAGCAAATTAATAGAAGAAAATTATCTGTAAGTGCCAACTTCCAGCTGGGTGGCTGATACAGCTTCTCCTGGGAGGTCAGTGCTGCTTAAAGGGGGATTTCCCCACTGCATATTCACCTGATAAGGGCTGATCTGTTCATTCAGAGCAGCTCCGTACAGTGCCCTTTTCCTGAAAGAAATGGAAATTGCTGTGAATAAAACTAGACACAGTTTATATATCTTTGGGGGAAAAAAAAAAAATCAATATTTTCATTGGGATCTGATGTTGAGTCCACTTAAATCTGTTTAACTTCAAAATGCAGGTAGTATATTGTAAGATGAAGACAGATAAGTACAAAGCAGGTTCTCAAGCCTTGGAGAATGTTAAAAATTCTATATTTTTCCTGCAGATAACCTTTTTCTTCTGTCAGTTGAGTTGGGCAATTGAAATAAAGGCTGGTGTTGCACAGAAAAGATGTTCTGTGGGCTTATCTCTAAATTGTGTCAGCGTTTTCTGCTCCCCCCTCTCCCCTGCCTCGTTTCCTTCCACGTCAAATGTAATTCCTTAAATCCATGGTAGTAGGTGGATTCGTGTTTCCGTGTGTGTGAGAGGAGTTGGGGACACGCCAGCCTTTGGTCAGGGTGTTGGGGACAGGACTGGGGACAGGACTGGGATGGGGGCACACCTCGTCCCCCCCGAGCCCTGGGTGCCGAGCGTGTCCATCCCTCATGGCTGCCGTTTCCCTGCCAGCTGTTGCCATTTTGCATTCTGCTTTTGTAATCACCCTTTCTAAAATGGCTTTATTGTTGGCTGATCAGGTGTATCCTGACATAAATAAAACATTGGCAGTAATTGGCTGTGACAGCTCCGCCGCCGCCGCCCCTCCGGCTGCGGAGCCCCGGCCCCTCTCCCCGGGGTAATTGGCTTTGACGGGTTCTGGTGGCTGCAATAATACTGATCCATGAGCCTGTGTGAGCTGCATAATGCCTCGAGGATTTTGTACCCATCAATATGTCCTCAGCTTGAATAATTTTTTTCATACTTTTTCCGTGGCAGTTTATTAAAAGGAATGCTTGCTGCATTTACTGTGTGTTTGGTATCTACACAGCCTCAGCTGTCATGGCAGATGAAAACACCATCCTGCAATTCCAAACGCTCCTGTGTGCTTGCTGCTGATACAAAGAAAACCCCCCTGCCATTGCCCAGAGACACTTGCAGTTCAAGTCTCTTATTTCTGTAGGTACATTGATGTTTTAGAATGATCCGTGATAATAAAACGTGATAATCTGTTGGCAAGAGCACAACCGCTTTTGTTTGCAAAACTTAATAAGCTGTGAGACAAACACAGAAATATGCAAAGGCAGAGCTGTACGTGCTAAGTGAGGCCTGACAGTTTCGGTTCTAACCACAGCTGAAGGCGTACTGACTTGTTTGCTACCTTGAGTAATAACTCAGATTTCTTGTGGTGTCTGGTGGAAAAAAAAAAAATCAAAATCTTGTATTTGCTGGTATTGGATCACACTTGATCTTAGTAGGACATTCTGAGCAATGTAAATGGCAGCAAATCCAACTTGGTTGGATCCTAATCAGTTGCAACACCAAAGTTATTGGGTTCTTAACCAGAATTGGCACGTAGAGCTGAAATTCATTAAAAGTAGTTCTTAAAGTGGGATTAGTTTTTCTCGGTTACAATTACTGCTGGCTCATCACGGAGAGCAGAATTTCTGTGGGTGAAGCGTGCCCAGAGCAATTCACTATCTCAACAGGAGTCGTGACTCCTTTGGGAAGGAAGTTTGTATAAATATCCCTGTAAACTTTGTTCCCTGACAAGCTTGGGGAATAATTTCTAAAGGATTCCAGGAGTGGCTCAGGAGCCACTCCAGAGCAGAAGGCATTGGTGCTCCTGAAGAAAATATTACCCCTTGTTGAATCAGACCCTCTTGGCAGCCCCCAGGCCAGGCTGCTGCGAGGAGTGATGCATCCTTGGGATGGCAGTGACTCAGACAAAGGGCAGGGATTTCATCTCTTGTGATCCCATGCCAAACTCTGCTCATTCACTGAAATTACCTTTCTTTTGAACTGAAGTGTGCTGATTGTGACATGGGTTATGGGGCTGTAGTCATGCAGTACCACAGTGCTGATGACGCTTGTGGGGAAATAGCAGATAATTCCTAGTGGGATAATCTGCATCTTTATTTTTAGAAACAAAGCCCTTCCCAAACCCTCTGCTTTCGTTATGTCATTGTAGGGATGTCTGGCAAAGTTTTAGCTCCTTGTTTCATGAACTCAGCTGTGTCTTGATACTGGAAATAAAAGTTGTCTGTTTAATTATGTGCTGCAGAGAGGAGGCTGGTGATCAGTGTCTGGCTCCCTGTTCGCTTTTGGGCTCCAGCTTTGCGTGACAACAAAAAATGTTTCCTACTCAGCTCATACTTTGTTTTTATATTTGGGTCTTGAACCTTCAGGCAAAACCCTGAAGCAAAGTATTCCTCGCTCTGTGTTCCTTCCACTGGTGTTTTGGAGGAAAAGGTACTGAAATGTCATTCTTTCCACTAGATGAGCTCACAGTGCAAATAACATTTCAGAGTGGGATTTCCCTTATTTTTGGTAGATTATCTCCCCTGAAAATTGCAGTAATCACTTGGGTACAAGCTTTTCAGAGGCAGAAAAAAACAGTTTCAGGAGCTCACTTCTGCATTCAGAAGTACCTAGAAACCAGAATGTGGCAGGATAGTGTTTGAATCCCTTTTCAGCTTGTGTGCACTCGTTCTGTCCCTGTTCTGGCCACTGCAGATCATCTTCTGTGTTCCAGGTAAGCCTGAATTTGAGAACATAAAGGTATTTCAAACCATTCAGCCTCTTTTGTAGGCTGGCATTTTTATCCCCATCCCAGGAACCAAAACCAGGGAATATCAGTTTGTCAAATATACCCAGCAAAGTCTTAGGAATTAAAAATAGCAAAATGCAATTACAGGCTAATTGATGAATGTAATTAGATGTAGATTTGACCAAAACTAGGTTCTGCAGCATTAGCAATTTAATTACAAAATGCCTTGTGATTGTAAAACTAGCAAGAAATACTTTGCTGGTAGCTGTAACTGCTCTTTCACATCCTGTTTTTCACAAAATCAGCTTTAGGAGCCATCGTATGAGCAAGTGAAATATTCAAATTTGCATCAGAGTGAATCTTGCTCTGGAAACTTAAGCACAGTTCGAAAGTGCTTGCAAAATGTAACCTTGAGGAAGCAGGGAGCTGGCCCAGGTGGGACAGGACAACAGGGGATGCTGCTCTGGGCAGGCCTGGCATTATTACTGGAACAGTGTCAGGAAAGGGCACGGTCCTGCTGAGCCACTGGGAAAGCCACACGATCTCGTTAGCAGACACTGCACCCCAAAGAGGATTACACTGCAATTATGGTTCGTAGGGCGTCTTCTCATCCCTCTCCAAAGGAGATTGATTTATTTGTCAGGTGTGTGAATGACAAAACACAAAACTCCAGTTATTTTCTTAATAAAATGTACATTTCATGTAACACTTGAGATGTGCTCTTCTAAATAACCTCATAATGATCTACAAGCTTGCCTTGCCTTAAGAAGATTAAGGAATTAATGTCAAATTACAGACACAACTGCAAATAGTACTTGCTGTGTTCAGTGTGCAGGAGGGGAAGACAGTTGATAAACATGAAATATATTTTTTAAATTTTTTGTTTTCTTAGAAGAAGAATCCCAAGTGTTGGGATAATTAGACGCTGTGAGTGTGTGAGGGGAAGAGATGCCCTGGGCAGTGAGACTGTCGTGTCTGAGGGCTTGGCTGAGGATTCAGGCAGAGCTGCTCAGCAGCTGAAGGTGTCAGCTCAGCTCTGCATCAGCCAGTTCCTGTATGTCAGCACAGGGGGTAAGATCACAGTTCCACACTCAGTGTTCCTGTGTGCAGGGGTGAGCTTTGGGTGACACAATGACAAAATGCCTAAGAAGATTGTCTGTGTTACATAATGCTAATGGAATTATGGTTGGATAAACACATTAATATAAGGGAGGGAGAAAATGCCCAGACTTTAGCTGTGGGAGGCATAAATGTTGCTGCTGAAAGAAAGCCATGGCATAATTTCTGGAAATGGTTTTAAGTTCTGTGTAGCTGGTTAAAAATAACACTTAATAAGTTTTCGTTTTCCGAGCTGTAAATGGCTTACCTTAATCTTTCTATTTTGGTCAAGTGAAAGGGAAATGAGGTCTGAAGAATTGCTCTTTAGCAAAAGATGTGAGAGGCACCAAGATTACTGCTCTGTCAGTGGAATTGCAGGTGATTTTTGTTACGTGCCTGGCAGTTTGCTCACGTTCAGAACCAGAGCAGGGGGTTTAAGAAAGAACAGGTTCTGCTAAAACAGGGCTGCACCATTGATCCTTTGTGAGGAGAGTCTGTACTGAGGCTTGGAGCTATCAGAGGCTCTAGGTCTGTCTTTCAATGGATGCTGGTTTTAGCTCCTGTTCTTAATTCTTTGTTGATGTTCTAAGGTAAAGAAACTCGTGAGAAGGCTGGAGCTTAAAACTTCACATTGCTTCTTGCACTGAGTGTTGTAGAACTGCAAATTCTGTGAGCAGGGAGTCTGGCAGATACCTTGGCTGGCTGTGACACTTAATTTTGGCCTTAAAAGCTGTGATTCTCTTGCAGCAAGTATCTCTGAGGAAGACAATTTGTGATGGAAGTGTGCTGTATCCTTTTTGTGCTTCAGCGTTTCTGCCTGTTTTTGTTGGCAAGGGTTTTTCTGACCTTTTCCAAATCCTTATTTTCCTGCCAGTGACTTTATGTGGAAGAGACAAATTATTTTCTTCTGCCTCTTTGGCTCTATGTTGAACTTGTTTAAATATTTTAAAAATAATTTTATTTAAACCCCTCATTTTCCCTATGGTTTACTTTAAAGCAATGGTAGTTTGGAGGTAGGCCTGAGTTCTCACAGCCCCGAGCTCTGCCCATGTCCAGAGGAAGGGCTCAGGAGATGTCTGAATCCCCTCAGATGCAGGATGAGTGTCCTCATCAAGGCAGATGAGAAGGAGAATTGTAGATTTTCTGAAGCACAGGGCAGGTTCAGGTCTCAGGGGTGTGAGTGAAGCTCCAGAGCTGACCTTTGTGTTCCCCTGCCTTTGCGGGCTGGAGCCTGTGCCCTGGCACTGGGTGAGGGTGAGGGTGGTGGGGTGAAGGAACAACATTCCCCCTTATTTCAGGATTGCCTGCACATCTCCCTGGGACTCCCTGGCATTGTGTGACTCGTTCTGTGCCCTCAGTCAGCACTTGTGAGCCTGTCTGATCTGGGGCATAAAACCAAAAAGACATCATGAAATTCTGCAGTCTGCTTTTTCTGTGGCCCTTCTCCTCCTAAGGGCTCGGATTTGGAAGAAATGAATCCCTAATAATTGAATTGATTAATAGTTCCTGATTAGAGGCTCTCTGCACAGCTCCTTGTGTCACTGTTATCCTTTCCATGTACCTGCTTGAAGCAAAAAGTTTACAATCAGTGAGCGAGAGTTTAATGACACACTTGCAGTTACCCTCATTTGAGGTTGAAATGGGTCTTTTGGTCATAGTTTGATAACTAAGTGGATTTTAATTAACTGAAATCCTCTGCCTTAAAATCTTTCACTTACAAATAATAATTAAAAACTCCAGTTCAAGGATGGCTCCTGCAATCTGGGAAACAGAAAAGCTTCTTTATTCACTTCTTTATTCATTCAGGTGCATGTGAAGTCTTGGGAAACAAAGCTGAGTCTTTATTCAGGATGAGGTGGTTAATTCTCCTCCAGCTGAGAAATAGTGCCTTATTTTTAATAGCTTTGTACTTCCATCAGAGGTGGTGTCTAATTTTGTTATCAGCACACGGATAGGACTTCAGGGAGAACAGAGATGAATGTACGCTGGGCGTAAATTTAGAAAATACATTTATTCCCTGAAGCGTGCAAAGCGCTGCTGAGTTTCCCGATCTATAAAGGTAAAATATTGCAGATTTCAGAGCTCTGCAGGGAGCGGGGGCCGCGCTGAGTGGGACACCAGAGCGGTGTCAGGGCTGAGGATTTGGCTCTAGAGGGTGCTCTGAACCAAGGCAGCGCCTCCTTCCCCTCTTCAACAGCCACTGGTGACGTTTTGCTGAAGAAAAACAATAAAAATCCCTCTGCCTCCCCCCTGCCCTCCTCCCCAAGCACATGGGCTCGCACTTTATTGGAAACCTGAATATTAGTTTGGCCTGGAGAGTTTTTCTGGAAGATGCTGCTTAATTATTTAGCTCTAGGGGGATTCCTGCGCTGTGAGCTCTAACATCCTTCCGTGTGTTCTCCTGCTGATTTAAATAATTTGGATGTTTAAGTATCTTTGGAGGTCTTTAGAGAGCATAAATAAAAGAATGGATAGTTCAAACTTGATGACATTTTCTCTCTTTCTTGGACAGGAGGTGAATCACTGCATTTTTGCCTCAATATATTAATAGAGAAAGAAGCAGTGTCTTGACCTGCTGTGATTTTTAATATCCCTTTCTAGCAGCCAGTAATAACTGGTAGTAAAACATGTAATAACAGACAAATTCCACAGTGAGATTTCACACAGGGTTTTTTTTTTTTTGCTGTTGGCTGTGTCTGTGTGACACTTTCATCTTTTCCTTTCATTTTCCAGTCCTGTGACCCTGCCCCAGACATCCTTGGGAGGGAATTTCCTGGGCACTGTAAAACCTCCAGGTGCTCAGGGCTGGGCTACAGCACAGGGTGACTCCCAGGTCTCTAATCCAGCTTCAGTTTTAATTGATTTTCCTTCTAAGCTTGGCGATTGTTTCCTTGATGCCAAGAAAAAGTTTGAAGCTGGAATTTTTGGCCAAGGAATATTTACATCTGCAAGTGTCACATCTGCCCAGATCTCTTGTCTCTCTGCTGGTTTTTGGCAGGGTTGTTGCTGTTCTTTTCTAGCTTAAAAGAAAGCCTTGAGTGCCAGCAGTGCGTGGCCATTGTGGCACATTAAAAACGGGGACTGTGATTGTTTGGGCTCTCCTTTTTTGTTCCACTGACTGTACTTTGTGTTTTTCCTCTGGAAAAATGTAACTGTTTCTCCCTGAATATGCAATCGGGTAATAGAAATCTCGTAATTTTTACCTCTGACTTGAGTGGTTATGAGGACAGTAATTGTTTCAGCCTGATGGAGATTAAAACTTGTCTCCCATGTCAGTTATTAAATGTGGAAATAGCTGCAGGGTGTGGAATAAAATATTTGATTTACAGTGCAACTCTGTGAAAGGCTGTAACACAAGAGCTGTATGGATTTGTTTGGTATAAAAGCTTCATCTGAGAGGAGAATCAGCAGCCTCTGACCATTTCTGGCTGTGATTTCTATTTTAGTAGGTGGGAGCCCAGTGTGGTGATTTGTGTGGTGTAATGATGATAATTCTGAGCTGGAAGATGAGTTGTCTGTAATTCTGAGCCTCTCTCAGTGCTCCAGCTTCTTATCAGCAGAGTTAGCTGGGGCTGAGCTGTCTGTAATTCATGGAGTTTTCCTTTTCCTGAGTTAAAGGTTAAAGTTATTACAGGCATGTGTGTGAGCTGTTGTTGGCATTGCAGAGTGCTCTGGATGCTTGCACATTATTGCTGTGGACATATTTTTCTACTTAACGTGGTGAGCAGTTGTTTAATTGGAAAAGCTGTTACTTCTCTTGATCCTGAGCATAGTAAAAATCAATGTCTTCTCTGCAGTCTGAACTAATAGGAATCAAACTCATTGAAGGATGAAAATGGTTTAATCAACAGAGAGATGTCTTAAAGGTTATTTAAAAAACAAAAGCAACCACCAAGCCCACAAACAAACCAAAGAGCCCAGCCCAGGTCTGGGGCTAATGAGGAAAACATGGTGCTTGCCACCTTCAGCTGGACTGACAAGGGAAGGGAAGGAAAGTTTCCATCTGCCATGGATGGAGGGATATTCTTGGGAGCCATTTGATTTCAAAGGCTTTTCTTTTAAACACCACTTGTCTGTATCTTCAGCCTTTGTATGAACTGACAAAAATGAGGTCTAATGATGGGTTTCTTTGTAGTGGAAGCCATGAAAGGGACTTTGTCTTTTCATTCCAAGAACTGAATCTAAGGCGATTGTCAGCCTTGTTCTTGACCTCATTTGTCCGACGAGCTCTGCTTATTTCAGATACATTTCAAATACAGTTTCCTGGCTGGCTACTGGTGCCCCAAAGGGGAGATTTCCTTGGGAAGGGAGTAGCGAGGGGAATGACAGCTGCATGTTTACCTGCATGTGAAGTTACACAGTGTTCTACAGCAGAGAAGTGATTTCAGAGTTTTCCTCCTGGAACTTGATGGCTGAAGGTAATAAAATAACTAAATGGATAACCTGGCGTGTGTTCTGTGACTGCTTAATGCCGATTCTATGAAACTGGGACAAAGTGTAACCTTTAAATTACGATTTTACCTCTTGAAGTGCCACACCAGCATGTTCAGATCCTAAAAAGCAAAGCGGCAGATCTCATTTCATGAGGAAGTTGCCTGCCAAGCTTTACTACGAGTCTTAGGAATGGATTGTTAACGAGCTCATGATGTGACATGTATACTTCTTTCTGATAAAACATTAGCATGAAAATTGAGCAGTTCCTGTCATTCACCTCTCTAAACCCAGACAGAGAGCTCTGAAAGGGAAAAGGTGCTCGTGGTTTGCTATGAGAAACACAAGTTGGGATCTGCCTGAGCCCCTTCTGGGTTCCTGTGCTCCCCTCTGGATTCCTGATGCTCCTCTGGGTGTCTGTGCCCCCCTGGGTCCCTGTGCCCTTTCCATGTCCCTTCATCTGTTCCTGGTCCATGGAGGCACTGGCAGCTGAGGGGAGCTGGGCACGCTCAGGGCTTCCCTGGCATGTTGCTGAGCTCTGTGGATTTCGGTGCTTTCTGGATTTCGGTGCTTTCTGGACTCTCCCTGGCAGCTCTGAAATCCCATTTCCAGTTCAGTCCCAGCTCTTCCCTCGCCGTGCAGTGCCCAGGTCCCACTCTGGTGGAAGGCTGGCACTAGATGGCAATGCCCTGGCACCTCCCTGCAGCCCAAGGGTTTTGCAGGGTCTGCTGCCTCTGACGCTTTGTTGTTCCGTGGGGAATTGCCTCCCATCCTCTGGAACCCCGTCCTCTGCTCCAGGAGGGTTTGTTCTGCCTGTGGGTTTCACGCCTAAGGACTCCCTTAAATGAATGTTTGTTTTATGGAATTGACCCTCTGTGCGTGTGTTTGAGGGCTGGGTTTGCAATCTGCAGGAGGTTATTTCATCCCAGCTGTAACGCCTGGGACACGGCTTAGGCTGGTGGGGAATGGGGCTCTGGTATTTTACAGCTTGCTGCAACGACTTCCAAGGAAATTCCACAGAATCCTCTCACACATCCTTACTGCTGGGATGCCTTGGAATTTTTTGGTTGCCTCATCCTGGTGGGGGTTATGTATTTGAAGTTTTTGCTGTTTTATCTCCATATCACAAGGAGCTAAATAGAACACCTTTATGCCTTTTATGTTGAATTCTTTAATAGGCCACTGAAGGAACTGTGTAAAGGAAAAACTGATGTGTTGCAGGTTTAGCCTTCCTAAAAATACAGAATTTAAACATTCCTGTAGTAGCCGAGGTACACATGAAACAACATAAATGGAGTTAAAACTACTGTGTGTTTTAGTTGAGAATTTGAAGGAAGTTCAGAGTCAGAACACAGCCATGAGAATGGGATTTTTAAGCCTTCAGTGTGATTGTTGTTTCATGTTGCATACTGACAGGAAAAGGTGCATTGTATTGACAAGCAGCATGGAGCTGATTTATGCTGAGATATACAGCAGGATCCTTTGCTTTTCAGAGTGTTTGCTAAGTTGGTGTAAGCCCTGCTTAGCTGTTGCCACCTCCTCATCTCCAGCCTGAGCAACATTGTGAAACTAATTTTGAAAAGCTTTTTTGGCTGTTAATTGGTTGATAGCAGCTATCAAAAATCTGCTGCTTCCTTTCAGTTGACTCAAAGTTCCTGTGTAGGTGGCTGCAGACTGAGTGCTGTGTGAAACGCAGCCCTGCACCAGTAAATCCCTGTCTGCTGGAGAAAAAACAAATCAAAACGAGTCCAGCAAACTGCTAAAATAATAATGCTTCCTGGGGGAGTGTAGCTGTCTGCTTTGCTTACTCTCGGAAGCTGTGGAGGGAAGAGGAGAGGGATAAACTGAGAATCTTTGCAGGATTCCATGGTTTGGGGATTCTGGGGAGGAGCAATGCCTGGATGAGTTCCATCCACCGAGTACCTTGTGCTGAGGCTCTGGGAAGTGAAGAGTTCCTTCCTCCTGCAACTGAACGGGAGCTGAGTGCTTTCAGACTGTGGATATTTTTTCAAGATTACAGTAGAAACTTCCTGTTTTTAGAGCTTATCTCCCTGTCTGGAGGGAGAGGTTATTATAGGTACGGTCACATCCTGTGGTTGTTGTCACTTGTAAAAAAAAAAATCATTTGACTTTTCAGGGGCCTTTGAATGTGTGAGTGATTACTGCTCCAAAAACTGAGCTGCAGCCTCAGTTCCCATCTCCTCTGTGATCTCAATAAAAGGCTGTAAATCCATTGCAAATTTTACATCTCTGTTAGTTCAATTTCTGTGTTGAGAAAATCCCTTGGTAAAGGATCTGTCTGGCTCTGGAAGGAAGATTGCAGAGGAAGCATTTGGGAGTCATTTCCTTCAGCGTGAGTACGAGCATGCTTTATGCTTTAATAGTTTAAACATTCCACAGGCTCTTGATGGAGGTATCAAGTTTTCCATTCCCTGAGTTACTTTTAGTTTAAACTGGAGGGAAGAACAGGCAAATTCCCATTGTTTTACAGCTGCTTTGATAGAGCTGAAAAAGATGCAATTGCTTAATTCTTCCTTCCCTCCTTTGGCTTCACCCTCCCACACACATTTAACTATTGAGAATTTTATTTTGTTTGCTTTTTTATATTCATCTGAGAACAAAGAGCTTCTTGTTGGTTTTAATCCATTTGTTACATTTTCAAGTATGTAAATTTTTCCTTTTAAATGTCTTTTTTTGACAAATATTTGGATCTTTTTTTTTTGTTCTATGTAAGATAATACATTCTAAAATGAGTTGTGTGCATTCCTTTGTGTTAAATTCAAGAAGCTGCTGAACAGGTTGGTGTCTTGCCGTAAGTACCACAAAATCTGGCAGACACACTGCATTTTGTTTTAATATTCTTGGCTTGCAGTTTACCATTCTGTAATCTGGAGTTTCCCAGGGCAGGGATTTTTTACAGAAACACTTTTGAATTTAAGTGTTGGTCCCTACAGAGAAGAGGAAACAAACCAGAGGAGAAGTACCAGAAAAAAAAAAGTGATTTCTTTTCCCCTGCTTCTGTCTTCCCAGAAAAAGCATCCTGTACTTCTGGCTGAATTCTGCCCCCCTTCTCTGCCTCAGGTTTGCTTCTGCTTGGCCACGGGGGTCTGCGCTCAGGGGTTTTGTCCTGGCAGAGTTGGGGGTTCAGGAGGGTTTGGGGTTT
>QUSF01000199.1:229098-239820 GCA_003676055.1 Chloebia gouldiae | reverse complement strand
AACCTCTTGACCTCGTTGTAATTCACCACATCTCCCTGCGGGGACACGAGGGGACACGCGAGGGGCCACGGCCACCGTGCCCCGCCGGGGGGACAGCGTCCTGCCCCCCGCCCGACGCGGTCACCCGTCCTTACCATCATCCCCGGGGGTCCCGGTAAGCCGGGGCTGCCCGCGGGGCCCGGCGAGCCCGGGGGTCCCCTCTCACCCGCGGGTCCCCGCGGCCCCACGAGCCCCATGGAGCCGCTTTTGCCTGGCCCCCCGGGCATTCCGGCTCTGCCCTTCTCCCCGGGGTAGCCCCGCTCGCCGGGGGCTCCAGCGTCACCCTGCGGACAGGAGAGGTCAGTCCTGGGACAGCTGTGGCACAGCACGGTGGCCCTGGTGGCACGGCCAGCTGGCACAACCTCACCTTCTGTCCGGCCGGGCCTGCCATGCCCGGTTTTCCTGGAGGTCCCTGGAAAACAGGAGCAGCGTGACAGGGATGTCGCCACCCTGGGGACACCCTGGCCAGGTGGGAGGATGACAAAATCCGCCGCTGTGTTTGGCACAGGAGAACCCTGCTCACCTCCTTCCCAACGGGTCCGTCCGGTCCCTGCTCTCCCTGCGGGGTCCGAGAGGGGCAGCGTGAGGTGGTGGCACCACGGGGCCACCCCCGAGGTGCCCACGCGGCGGGGGAGAGGGTCCTGCTGCACTCACCGGTGGTCCTGGGTGTCCCGGGGGTCCCGGCTGGCCTGGCATTCCCGGCAGACCCCGCTCGCCCACGGAGCCGCGCTCGCCCTTCAGCCCCTGCGCGGAGGAGGGACCCGGAGCACCGGGATCAGGTGATCCCAAAGCACCAGGAGATCCCAAAGCACTGGGAGATCCCAAATCATCAGGATCGGGTGATCCCAAAGCACTGGGAGACCCCAAATCATTGGGATCCAGTGATCCCAAAGCACCGGGAGATCCCAAATCATTGGTATACAGTGATCCCAAAGCATCAGGAGATCCCAAATCATTGGGATCCGGTGATCACAAAGCATCGGGATTGGGTGATCCCAAAGCCAGGATCAGGTGATCACAAAGCTGGAATTGGGTGATCCCAAAGCATTGGGATCAGGTGATCCCAAAGCACAGGAAGATCCCAAATCATCGGTATACAGTGGTCCCAAAGCCAGGATCAGGTGATCCCAAAGCATTGGGAGATCCCAAATTATTGGAATCCGGTGATCCTAAAGCACTGGGATCGGGTGATCTCAAAGGATTGGGATTGGGTGATCACAAAGCATCAGGAGATCCCAAAGCATTGGGATCAGGTGATCCGAAAGCCAGAATCAGGTGATTCCCAAAGCATCGGGAGATCCCAAATAATTGGGATCCGGTGATCACAAAGCATCAGGATTGGGTGATCCCAAAGCCAGGATCAGGTGATCTCAAAGCATCGGGATTGAGTGATCCCAAAGCTGGGATCAGGTTATTCTAAAGGTGCTGGAATCGGGTGATCCCAAAACATTGGGATTGGGTGATCCCAAAGCACAGGGAGATCCCAAATCATCGGTATACAGTGATCCCAAAGCACCAGGATCAGGTGATCCCAAAGCATCAGGAGATCCCAAATCATCGGGATCTGGTGACCCAAAAGCATCGGGATTGGGTGATCCCAAAGCTGGAATTGGGCAATCCCAAAGCATTGGGAGATCCCAAATCATCGGGATCTGGTGACCCCAAAGCCAGGATCGGGTGATCCCAAAGCCGCTCGTCCCCACCCCAAAGCCCGAGCGAGGGCTGCAGCCCCGGCTGTACTCACCACCCCAGCGATCCCAGCGGGTCCCGGCTGCCCCGGGCTGCCAGGGGGACCCTGGGGACAGAGACGGGGGGGTCAGCGGGGGGTCACGGCTGATGTCCCCACTCCCTGCTCCCAAGGGATCCCCGCTGCGATCCCCCCATCGTGGATCCAACTTACGATCAGCCCTGGGGGTCCCTGCCGGCCTTGGGGTCCCATGGGTCCGGGGTCACCCTGGGGAAGGCAAGGTGAGGAGGAGGAGGAGGATGAGGAGGAGGAAGGGGGGTGGTGATGAGGAAGGCAGGGTGGTGACAGGGTGGTCCAAGGGTCACCCAGCCCTCGCTCACCTCGGCTCCCGGCCGGCCTGTGATCCCCGGGGGGCCGGGTTTGCCGCAGTCACCCTAAAAGGAGGAAGGGACATCACGGGCACAGCAGCGAGTGGCCAGGCCCGAGGGATGTCACCAAATCCTTGGGGATGTCACCAGCCAGTGTCACCATCTCTCACCTTTGGTCCTGGGAGCCCTGGGTGTCCTGTCTTGCCCTTGAAGCCCTGGGGAGAGAGCAAAGAGCTGGCTGGGGGTCCTGGGGTGCTGCCAGCAGAGCACAGCGGTGGCCCTGACCCTGCAGACACCAGCCACAGCTCGGTGTCCCCAGGAACACGTGAGGGGACAGTCCTGGCTCAGGGGTGACAAAAAGGGCTGTCACTCACCGGAGGACCCATCATCCCTGGTGGCCCTGGGGGACCGGGGTCACCCTGGGGAGAAAGAGATGCGGGTTGGGGGTGACCCGGGGGGGTTGCAGGAAAAATCCGGGGTTCGCTCTGGGTTCCACCAAAACCCGGAGAGCTCTGGAGCCTCACCCTCAGCCCTGGTTTGCCATCCTTGCCATCCAGTCCTTCCAAGCCAGCCGGGCCCTGTGGGGACAAGGTGACAGTGGCAGAGGGGGGTTTGCATTGGGAAGCACTGGGGGGCCCTGAGGGGCTTGTTCAGGGCACCCCAGGCCATGGGAATGGATTCCTGGGGATGGGAACAGATCCCTGGGGATGGGAACGGATCCCTGGGGGTGGGAACAGACCCCAGGGGATGGGAACAGGTCCTGGGGATAGGAACAGACCCCTGGGAATGGGAACAGATCCCTGGGGATGGGAACAGATTCCTGGGAATGGAAACAGATTCCTGGGAATGGGAACAAGTCCCAAGGAATGGGAGAAGGTCCCTGGGAATGGGAAGAGATCCCTGAGAAATGGGAACAACACCCATAGAATGGAAATAGACCCCAGGGGATGGGAACAGATCCCTGGGGATGGGAACAAACCCCTGAGAATGGGAACAGATCCCTGGGAAATGGGAACAGGTCCCAGGGAATGGGAGAAGGTTCTGGGAATGGGAAAAGGTCCCTGGGAAATGGGAACAGGTCTCCAGGGGATGGGAACAGATCCTTGAGGATGAGAGAATGTCCCTGGGGATGGGAACAAGTCCCAGGGAATGGGAGAAGGTCCCTGGGAATGCGAAGAGAACCCTGGGAAAAGGGAACAGCCCCCAGAGAATGGGAACAGACCCCTCAGAATGGGAACAGATCTCTGGGAAATGAGAACAGACCCCAGGGGATGGGAACAGATACCAGGGGATGGGAACAGCCAGCGGTGCTCCCAGGAGCACCCAAGGGTGACGCTGGGGGGGCCATACCTGGATTCCCGGGGGTCCGGGGGGCCCGGGGGGCCCTGGCATCCCCGTGGGGCCGCGCATGCCCTCGCTGCCCTGCAAGAGCCACGGGAGGTGCCAGGCACGGCCGGGGCGGGCACCAAAGGCAGCCGCGGCCCGAGGGACCGGCGGGGGCACCTGGCCCTGGCACTCACCTTCTCTGCCACGGGCCCTGGTGGCCCAGCGGGACCAGCCTTTCCCGGGAAACCAGGAGGACCCTAAAGAGGAGCGGGGTGTCGAGTGAAGGGGGGATCCCAGCCCATAAATCCCGCACTCTCCCGGCTTTAATTTCATGGGATTGATCTGGGGCTGCTCCCTGCACCGCATCCCACTCGTGTCCCCTGTGTGGGACACCCTGTCCCCATCCCTGGCGCTGCGGGGACACAGGGACACACAGCCAGGAATGGGGTCCCTCTGCCAGGCGCTGGAATTCCCAGGGGGGTGGACGCAGAATTCCCAGTGGGATTTACTCAGAATTCCCCATGGGATTTACTCAGACCTCCCAGTGGGATTTACTCAGAATTCCCAAGGGGATTTACTCAAAATTTCCCAGTGGGATTTACTCAGAATTTCCAAGTGGGTGTACTCAGGGGAGTACACCCAAGGGGATTTACTCAGAACTCCCAGTGGGATTTACTCAGAATTTCCAGTGGGATTTACTCAGAATGCCCAGTAGGATTTACTCAGAATTCCCAGTGGGATTTACTCAGAATTCTCAGTGGGATTTGCGCAGAATTCTCAGGGGGGTGTACTCAGAATTCCCAGTGCGGTTTACTCAGGATTCCCAGTGGGATTTACTCGGAACTCGCACTCAGGTGGGATTTACTCACCGGTGGTCCCGGGAAGCCAGGCTGGCCCTGGAAACCCTGAGGAGAGACAGGAGCTGAGCTGGACCCCACAACCCACGGGGGTCCTGAGGGGTTCACTCCCCTTTGGGGACACTCACCTGGTCCCCCTTCTCTCCAGCACTTCCCGGGAGTCCACGCTCACCCCTGGGACCCTACAGAGAGACGGGATGGGGTGGTGGGAGCACCCCAAAACCCCCCACCCCGGACACCCCACAGCCCCCAGGGTGGGCACCTACCGCTGGTCCCACGGGACCGGGCAGCCCATCCACGCCGGGGGGTCCCTGGGAAGGATGGGAATAGGAGCAGGTGGGGGCGGCTGGAAGGTGCCAGCCCCGGTGCCCACGGGGAGGGGGCACCTGGGGCAGCCCCCGGCCCCGGTGCCCACGGAGAGGGGGCACCTGGGGGACTCACCAGCTCCCCTTTCTCGCCAGGGGGACCCACGTAGCCTCGCTCGCCTTTGCTGCCCTGGGGAAGGAGGGACAAGGTGGCATTTGGGGCACGGGTGGGATTTGATCAAGGATGGGATTTGGGGGTACGGGTGGGATTTGAGGTACGGGTGGGATTTGGGGCACGAGTGGGATTTGGGGTGCGGGTGGGATTTGAGGCACGGGTGGGATATGGGATATGGGTGGGATTTGGGTTACGAGTGGGATTTGAGGTGCGGGTGGGATTTGGGGCACAGGTGGGATTTGGGGTATGGACGGGATTCAGGGCAGGGATGGGATTTGGGGCAGGAATGGGATCCAGGCAGGGATGGGATGTGGGGCAGCGATGGGATTCAGGCAGGGATGGGATTCAGGCAGGGATGGGATGTGGGCAGGGATGGGATTCAGGCAGGGATGGGATTCGGGCAGGAATGGGATCCAGGCAAGGATGGGACATGGGGCAGAGGGGACAGGGGGACACAGGCAGAGCACGCTCAGGGCACAGATGGCCGTGGCGTGGATGAGCAGGGCGCTGGGGATGTGTGGGGTGGCACTGGATGGGCAGGACAGGGAGGACGAGCCCTGCAGGAACACGGCGCTCTGTGCCCACCAGAGTCCCCCAGCTGTGACATGGGGGGGGGGGGTCTCAGTGACCCCCAGGAGGACCTTGGGGACCCCCGAGGGGGCTGGGGGCTGCAGGGGCTGCCTGGTCCCCCCAGTACTCACAGGAAGGCCGGGGGGCCCCGTGGCCCCGGGGTAGCCGGGTTGTCCTGGAGGTCCCTGTGTGGGAGGGTGATGCCACTGAGCCACCTGCAGCGCCCCAGCTGCCCCCCCCCACGGGCCACCAGTGTCCCCCAGGTCCCACAGCACTCACCGGCTCCCCTTTGGCTCCGGCGAGCCCGGCAGGGCCACGTTCCCCTTGGAGACCCTTTGTGGGGAGAAGAGAGGAGATGCAGGGGGGTCTCCTACAGCCCCTCCCGGGGCTGCGCCCACCTGGCAGCAGGACTTGGGCACAGCCCACGGGGTCTGTGACCTCTGCTGGGACCCTGCCTGGGCTCCCTCCACCCCTGCGGGCACCGGCGTCAGCGCCCAGGCGTGGTGGGGACGCTCAAACCCTGGCGGCACGGAAATCTCAGCCTTGGGGGGGCTGCGTGGGGTGCCCAGCTCTGGCTGCAGCCCCCAGCTCCAGCCTGGTGCCCCCCTGTCCTCCCAGGGTGACACGGGGACAGCCCGGAGCGGCACGGGGAGCTCCGGGGGGAGGGGGGTTAGTGGGGTGACGTGGTGCCGAGGTGACAGAGAATGACAGGACACGCTGGCACACCGCAGAGCACGGCCCACAGAGAGCCCCAGAGGGGCCGGGGGGTGGCGGTGACATTAGTGGACGAGGGGACACGAGCGGGAGCGCAGGATCCTCCCAGAGCCGCCGGCACAGCCCCACCGCCGGCTCCTGCGCGGAGCCAGCAGGGCGGGAGCAGGAGGGTGGAGATGGAGGTGGAGGTGAGGATGAAGATGGAGATGAAGATGGAGATGGTGGTGGAGGCTGAGTGACCACACAGGAGTGACCAGAGGAGGAAGAGGAGGAGGAGGAGGAGCCACACACTCCTGGGATCCTCCTGGTGCCCACGAGGGGTGTCCCTGGTGACCATCAGGGCAGCTGTGACGGGTCACCCGGCCCAGGTGGCAGCTCCCTGGCACACCTGGAGCCGCGCCAGCTCCCGCGGAGCGGCAGCGCCAGGTCCCTGAGCTGAGGAAGATCATCCCCAAATCCGGGTCCGCCGGGACCCCCTGCTTTGGGATGGAGGAGCGGGAGTGGCAGGATGGAGATGGAGTGGAAGGGGAGGGGCAGCTGTGCTGTCCCGGCGGGGACAGGGACAGGGGACACAGCCAAACCAAGCGGCAGCCACACAAGGGCACAGAGCGGAGCCGTGCTGGGTTCTTACGGGCAGTCCGGGTGCGCCCGGCGTTCCGGGAAAGCCTGGGGGGCCCTGAGGGGAGAAACAGGGAGGTCACAGCTTGGAAAAGGCGCTGGGGAGCCTGGCCTGAGCCCTGGGGGTGCCACAGAGCTCCTGCTCCACCTCCGGGCTGGCAGCAGCGTCACCTCCTCCTCCAGCCTCCGCGGGGACATCCGTGCCGTGCCGTGCCGTGCCGTGTCACACCTGTGCCTCGCCACGGCCGCGACCCTCTGCCCGTCGCCGCGGCCTCAGGGCAGGGTGCCAGGCCCCTTGGGCGACTTGTTTTGAGGGGCTCCGAGCCCCCCAGAATCACCCCCCCCCAACCCGGGCAGGGGTACTCACGATGGGTCCGGGTGGTCCTGGAGGTCCGCGCAGCCCTGGGGAGCCCTTGGTGGGGAATGGGGGTGCCAAGTGTGACCACCGAGGTGGGGACAGCCCCGAGGGACACCACGGGACGTGTCCCAGCCCCCCGGAAGGGCCTGGGGGCGGCAGAGGATGGGTTGGAGCTCACCCACCTGCTCTCCTCGCTCTCCCGGGATCCCTGGCGCTCCCGGCAGCCCGGGGTGACCCGCGCAGTCCGGGCTGTCACCCTGCCGGGGGTGGCGACACATCAGGACCCCGCGCTGGCTCTGCCACCCACGCTGAGCCCTGCCAAGCCTCCCCAAAGCTCTCCTCAGCTGGGGGACAGTCCTGGATGCCCGGCGGGGGAGCAGGGGGTGGCACCAGCACAGCAGCGGCACTCACCCGAGCCTCCTCCGCTCGCGGGAACTGCGCCAAGCACTGCGAGAAAAGGCCGGAGTCACCCAGCTGCGACAAAGGACCAGCCTGTCCCCCCTCCCCGGATGCCCTCCGGGGCTGTGCCCGCCGTCCCGGAGCTGAGGAGGCTCGGGTGAGTGCCCTTCCCCCAAACCCCACCAAACCCAATTCCCCGCGACTCGGGGGCATCTCTCCATCCTCACCAGGAGGGCACCCAAATTCCCACCCAGAGCTGTGGGAAGGCTCACCCTGGCACAGTTCTCGCTGCCAGGGGCGCCTGGCATGCCGCCATCCCCCTTCTCCCCCTCCAGTGCCTCGGGAGCTCCCAGCGCTGCCTGCAGCTGGGCACAGTCCCCGCAGAGAGTCTGGAAAGGGGGAAAAGGGGAGTCAGGGGCGCCCCGAGGGGTTCCCCCGGGCAGGTGGGTGACCCCGTGCCCACCGTCTCACCTTCAGCACCTCGATGTTCCTCTCAGCCACGACGGCCAGAGGTCCCTGGAAAGGAGGGAGGGATGGAGGGAGGGATTGTCCCCGCCTTGGGGACAGGGGACACTGCCATGGCACTGCCACCTACCAGGTCTCCGGCCGGTCCAGGCAGTCCGGGCAAGCCGTTGTGTCCCGGCATTCCCTACATCCAAGGGGGATGTTCAAAGGCCGCCCTAAAAGATGAGGATGGGCACCCGCCCCGTTCTCCCGTGGCTCACCTGGCGACCGGGGGCACCGGGCGGGCCGGGGGGGCCGGGAGCTCCGGGGGGACCCTGCAAGACCCCAAAACACAATCAGGGAGAGGCGAGGGGGCGAGCAGGGCGGCAGGGGCACGGCGGGGCTGGCACCGACCTGCGGGCCAGGCTGGGGCTGCCAGGACATCCCGGTCCATAATCCTGGGGCTCCCTGAGGGTGAGAGAATCCGGGAGGGTGAAACTGGGCCGGGGGGTGCCCCTGAGGGTGGCACAGTGCCAGGGTGGGGGTGACACTCACCGGCATCCCGTTGTAGTTGGGGTCCTGGCGGGGGCTGGAGGGGCAGGAGCACTCCCCAGGGTCTCCCTGTGGGCACAGGGGGTGAGAGCAGGGCGGGTTTGGGGTGGCACGGGGGGCGCGGCTGCACCCACAGCCCGACACTCACCTTCTCTCCCTGGGCACCCTTCTCCCCCTGCCAGAGGAAATCAGAGATGGGCGTTAGGGGTGCCCCCGGCGCCCCCCACCCACCGTGTGACCACCCACACCCCTGCCACCCCTCCGCACCTACCGGCTGCCCGCTGGAGCCGGGGAGCCCCCGCTGCCCCTCGGGACCCTGCGAGGAAGAGGAGGGTGAGGAAATTGCCTGGCTCGATGGGGATCACGGTGCCAGCAGGGTGGCACCGCCCATCCCGGAGGGCGAGGACCTACCGGTGGTCCTGTGACGCTGCTCCCGGGTGGTCCAGGGGGTCCCGTGGCACCTTTGGGGCCCGGAGATCCCTGCAGAGGAAGGACAGCAGGAATGGGCAGCACGGCGGGCACCGAGGGCTGGGGGACGCTCCCTTACCTTGGCACCTTTCTCTGCTGCCATCCCCGGGGGTCCCTGCGGTCCGGGGGGGCCCTGGGGGCACGACAGGGTGTTGGTTCCCCCCAAGGAGGGGACAACGCTGTCCCCAGAGGTGCCACAAGCCACACAGAGGTTGGCAGGGGTGTGACCCCATCAGCCAAGGCTGGGCACCCCAAAACCCCCCACCCCAAACCCTACTCACGGTGGGTCCGGGGGGTCCTCTGCTCCCGGGGTCTCCCTGCGAAAAGCAGAGTGTGTGAAAGCCACCAAAGCCACCCGGCGTGGGACAGCAGGGGACAGCACAGGCACCCCAAAACCCACCTGTGGTCCTGGCTGGCCAATCCCCCGCGGTCCTGGCTCACCCTAGGGACACAGAGGGGCACCGGGGTGTGCCCACACCCCACGGGGGACACAGAGGGGCACCGGGGTGTCCCCACACCCCACGGGGGACACAGAGGGGCACCGGGGTGTCCCCAGGACCCCACACCCCGCACCCCACTCACCTGCAGCCCCTTCGGCCCGGCAGGACCCTGCACCCCCGGCAGCCCCGGCTTCCCCTAAAACACAGCAGGGTCACCGCGGGGACACGGTGCCAGCGGGCGCTGTGGCCGCGGGGAGGGGGCACTCACGGCTCTGCCTGGCTGGCCGATGCCCGGCGGGCCCTGCTCCCCTCTGGGGCCGGGTTTTCCCGGGATGCCCACCGCGTCCGGGAGGTGCCCGAGCACGGCGGGGCCGGGCTCGCACGCGTCTCCCTGCGGGGAGGGGACAGGAGAGGCATGGGGTGACACCGCGGGGACAAGGGACAGCTGTCCAAAATGTGGCGGCTCTCACCTTGTCACCTTTGGGGCCGGCGGGTCCCCTGATGCCAGGCTCGCCCGAGAGCCCCGGGACACCGGCCATGCCCGGCGTGCCCGGGTCCCCGGGGCTGCCAGCGTCGCCCTGGCAAGGAGAGGCGACAAAGCTGTCACACGGAGGGAGGGGACACGGCACGCGAGGCCACGGCGCCCTCTGCCACCACTGACGCCACCCCGAGCCCCTCTCACCTTCTGTCCCTTCTCGCCAGCCTCGCCGGGTCTGCCCTGGGGAAACGCAGGAACGGGTCAGGCTGGGGCATCCCCCCACCCAAAAAAAAACGGGCAGGGCGGGCACGGGGGGCACTCACCGCTCTGCCCGGGGGACCACCGGGACCCCTTTCGCCCGGTGGCCCTGGCATTGCCAGCGCTGTCGCTGTCCCTTGGAGGGCTTGGGGGGTGGGAGGACACTGCCCGCACTGCTCGCCCTGCGGAGGGACATCCCGGCTGGGAGGTGGCCTTGGCCACCGGGGCATGGCGGGGGGCTCACGGCCCCCTGCGCTCCTCAGCGCAGCGCTGTCCCATGGCCAGGTCTCAGCAGGGACAGGCAGGGACAGGGCAGGGACGGGGCTGTCCCCAGTGCTGCGCTCACCTTCTCTCCCTTGAGCCCCCGCACGCCTGGATCTCCCTTCTCTCCCGGGATTCCCTGCACCCAAAATCCACAGCAGAGGTGACACCACGGTCCCCAAACCGCGGCTCTGACACCCCTGAGCCCTCAAAGTGCCCAAACCTCGGCTCTGACACCCCTGAGCCCCCACAATGTCCCCACTCACTGGTCTGCACCCAAAATCCACAGCAGAGGTGACACCATGGTCCCCAAACCTCGGGTCTGACACCCTTGAGCCCCCTGAGCCCACATTCACCGGTCTGCACCCAAAATCCACAGCAGAGGTGACACCACGGTCCCCAAAC
>QUSF01000199.1:207070-219823 GCA_003676055.1 Chloebia gouldiae | reverse complement strand
GATGGAGATGGAGGTGATGGAGATGGAGGTGATGGAGATGGAGGTGATGGAGATGGAGATGATGGAGATGGAGGTGATGGAGATGGAGATGATGGAGATGGAGGTGATGGAGATGGAGATGATGGAGATGGAGGTGATGGAGATGGAGGTGATGGAGATGGGGTCAGGGAAGGGGACAGGATGGAGATCCAGGATGAGGATGGAGATGGACACAGGGACCGGGACAGGCGCAGGGGTGCGGATGGGGAGCAGGATGGGGCCGGGGATGGGGGTGGGACCGGGCTGGGACCGGGCTGGGGCCGGGGGGAGCTCACGGTGCCCAGCGGCTCCTCCAGGCAGAAGCAGCGGGTGAACACCCGGCCCTGAGGCTGCGGCACCATCTCGATGAGGTTGCTGCTCTGCATCAGCTCCGCTTGCCGCCGAGTCTTGGGCGTTTCCGTCTGGCACTGCCGGGAGACAGCGAGGTGGCGGGGAGGCTGCCAGGGGACAGCCGGGGCCGTGGGGACAGCCAGCACGGGGCGGTGACACAAAGGGGACAGACCTGCCCTCGCTGCGCCTCAGTTTCCCCTGTGGGGAAAACCCTGAGCGTGCACAGGGCAGTTCCAGGGCGGGGCTGGGGTTGGGACACTCAGGGACATTTAGGGGCACTCGGGGACACTCACCCCGCTGGCAGAGATCTCGCAGCACCCCTCCTGCCTGGCCAGCTCGGCGTCGCAGTAGATCTGGGCTTGCTGCACGTCAAACTGCGGCGGGACGCGGGTGACAGGTCAGGGGTGGCCCTGGAACCGCGGCCGGAGCCGCCCCGACCCCGGGCCACTCACCCGCACCGGGGTGCCACGCACGGCGTCCAGCCCCAGGAAGGCGTTGCCCTCCGGGGCCAGCGCTCGCCGCGGTCCCAGCGGCTTGGAGGAGATGGAGGCGCAGTCCAGGTGCACGGACACGGCGTGGCCCTGCACGGCCACCACCACCTTGTGCCACCGCCCGTCGAACAGGGACGCCACGGCCTTGCCCGCGAAGGTGGCGCTGACAAAGTCGGCCCCCGGAGCCCGGGCTTGGAACTCCAGGCTTCTCTCGGGGCCGTGCACGGCCAGGGAGAGATGGGCACAGAGGGGACAGCGCTCAGGGACGGCTCCTGGCTGTTCCTGGGGTGTCCCAGCACATTCCCGGGGTGTACCTGGGGGTATCCCTGCCGGTCGGTGACCTGGAAGAGGTACCAGTGCTCCCCGGTGCTGTTCTTCTTCAGCAGCAAGGTGAGGACCAGCGTGAAGGTGGGGGGCAGCCCCCGGGGGAACACCTGCCTGTGGGGACAGCTGGTGGGGTGGCTGGACCCTACGGGGCGCTCTGGGCATGGAGCTGGCACCGAGGCTGGTAGCACCCCATTTCAGGTGGCAGCAGCACCCCAACAACCCCCCAACACCCACCCGTGAGTCCTGCCGTGCTCTGTCCCCACTGGTGGCACCCCAGATGGCATCACGGTGGATTCCACCCCACACCGTGCCCCCCAAAGGTGCCCCTGCTGCTGTGGCTGCAGCACCCAGGGCTGTGCTCTTATCCCAAAATCTTGTCCCTGGAGAGCCAGGAAATGCATCCGTCACCCCCAAGGTGGCCGTGGCAGCTTTTCCCATCTTGCCCACAGCCCGTTCAACCACTGGAAATATTCGCTCCGGGCTCTGCTCCGCTCCCAGCCTTGGCTCAACACCCGCGGCTTTCCCAAACCACTGCCCTGGAGCTGGACCAAGGGATGGGGACTGGGATGAGGCCAGCGGTGCCCTCTGCTCTCCATGGGGCACGGGGACACCCTGACAGGGCACTGAGGTGGCTGGGCACCCCCAGGATCGCACAGCCTGGGCTGTCCCCCTCTCCAGACTCCCCACGGCTGGATTTGGGATGCCAGAATCCCCCGGCCAAGAGCAACACCAGCCTGGAGCATCCTCCCGAAGCCATCCAAGGATTTGGCTGGATCTCCTGGCCCTCCGGAGAGCCCCATGCCCGGCACAGCTCTGTGCCAGCCCCGGGGCAATGCAGGGACACACCGCAGCCGTTTCCTGCAAGGAGCGGCTCCCGAGGACGTGGATCCGCTGCCACCCTGCCACGCTGCAGCGTCCCCGCCAGCCCTGGCACCGTGGGCACCAGAGGCGGAGGGGACAAGGGCCAGTCCCCTGTGCTCTCCCCCCAGCCCCAGCAGCTCCCAAGACCCTGCTCGGAGCTTCTGGAGCTCGTCTGGACCCTGCGGGCTCTGCCAACCACAGAGAAACCACAGAGCCCTGCTTGCGCAAGGTTTGGCCACCACCCAGCAGAACGGGCTTTACTTTCGAGGAGAAAGGTGCTGGGGCAGCCTCGGGGTGCCCAGTGTCCCCACGGGTGGCACAGGGCTGCCTGGCATCCCTGGCACTCCCTGGCATCAGCTACCCGGCTCCACCCAGACCCCAAATTTACACCCAGGGGTGGACTGGAGGAGCTTTGGGTCACCTGAGGGTCACTCAGGGCCACCTCAGGGGTCACCCAGGGCCACTCACTGCGTGGGTTGGACCAGGGGCACGGTGCCCAGGCGCAGCACCACCGGCCCCCGGGCGCTGCGGATCTTTTTGACGGCCGAGATCTTCAGCAGGTCGAACCTTTTAACCAGGTTAAAACCTGCAGGACAGAGCGGGGGACATGAGAGCTGGCCCTGGGACAGGTGACAGGTCCCCAGGTAGGTCGCAGAGCCCATGCCAGGCTGTCAGGGGATCGCTGAGAGGGCCTTTCCTTACCCGTGACGTTCTCATACTTGTCCCCAACCAGATCCTCGTCCCAGAGCTGCGGGCACAGCTCCCCTGTGAGGCAAACCAGCACGTCACTGTCACCGCAGCGTCCCCAGGAGCGCTGGGACGAGCAGGGTGGGGACACACAGAGCTCCCCAAGCCCACGAGGGCCGCGGGGTGCTGCCAGCCCCTGAGGCAGCGCAGACCAAGCAGACCCCAGCCCCGGGAGCCGGGAGGAGGGAGGCTGGAACGCTCCAGGAGCAGCTCGGAGGGGACAGAGCTTCGGAGGGGACAGAGTTTCGGAGGGGACAGAGCTTCGGAGGGGACAGAATTTTGGAGGGGTCAGAGCTGGCCCTGCTGCCTCTCACAGGTGAAATGCTTTCCCCAGCTCTGGCGTGTTTTGCCTCCAGACAGCCCCGCGGCTGGAATCAGCATCAGGAGACTCGGACGGGTGCCAGGGACACCCACAGTGCCATCGAGAGCTGTCCCTTCCTGCCCCATCCCGCTGACAGCTCAGAGCCCTCGGGGACGGGCGTGAGGGTCCAGCCGGAGGCTGAGGAGCAGGAAATGCCGTGTCAGGCGCGGTCACGGGGGTGCTGCTGCTGTTTGCGAGGATAAATCACAGCTCCGGCAGCACCGACCCACCTCCAGATGTGCCAGATGTCGGGAGGTGCGAGATAAAGGAGTAAACAAGGGGGTAGGGAGAGAGGGATTTGTTTTGTCTCCACGCAAAACGTCCCTGGAGGAGGATGGGCACCAAAAATCCTCCCAACTCATCCTTGGATGTTCCTGGTGGGTCTCTGACCCCCCCACCAAACCCCTGCCCACCTCTGTCCAAGAGCTTGGCACCACCATGGCTTGTGCCCCAGACTGATCACGGGGCCAGCAGGGGTGTGGGGACATCCTCTGGTTGTGGGGACATGCTCTGAGTGTGGGGACCAGTCTGAGCACAGGGTCAGGGGTGTGGGGACATGCTCTGGGTGTGGGGACATGCACAGGATCAGCGGTGTGGGGACATATTCTGGGCCTAGGGACCCCAGCCGATGCCACGGCAGTGAATGTCACTGTCACCGGCGCAGGGGTCACCAAGGAGCCTAAATCACCCCAGTGCGATCCCTTGGAAGCCTCTCCCAGCCCTGCTGCTGCTCCCAAGGGAAAATCCCGTCTGTCCAACCCTCTGTCGCTCAGGAAAGGCCGGGACACGCCGGGCCACGCCGTGCCGGGCAGCAGGAGAGGGTGACAATGACAGCGTCTCCTCCTGGGCAAAGCCGGGCTCCCCCCGGGCCGAGCCACTGCTCCACCCCCACCGAGCCTGATGCAACCACGGTGTCGCTTCCAGCGGCTCCTCTTCTGGAACACGGAGCTCACCCCACGCCGGGAGCCACCCCCAGGCCGGGGAACACCCGGCAGAGCTGGGCTCAGCCATCGCGGACACCCCCCAGCCCTCCACCATGCTGCGGATCATGGCCAGACCCCTTCCCGACTCGCAGCTGGAGGCCAAACCTCCCTCGGGAGCTCCGTGCATGCTCACCCTGCCCGGAGCGGTCCTGGCTCGCCTCTCCCGCCCGGAGCCGGCTCCAGCCACGCTGCCGGACTGCCGGGGCTGCCAGCTGGCACCGAGTGTGCCCCGGCCGCGGAGTGGCCAAGCCCCATCCCTGCCCGCTGACCACGGCTGTGGGGGCGGTGTCGGGGTGTCCCCGGCTGGCTCCCCGAAGCCGGGATCGCTCGGCTCCGCTCTCCCTGGCCCCTCGCCCGCACGGGATGCTGAGCAAAGCCCCGGCGCTCGCTCTGGAGCCACCACTCCTGGCTTGGCACAGCGCACGGTGTCTGCGGCCACCTCTGCTCTGCCACCCCTGGGTCTGAGCCAGCTGTGACAGGGACAGCGAGGAGGGAGGTGGCTCGCAATCCCTGGCTCCCGGTGGTCCTTACCTTCCGCTGGCAGCAGCTCCTTCCCCTGGCAGGCGCTGATGAGCCCAGCGAGCGCCAGGGCCCAGAGACCCCTCATGGTGCCCGTGGCAGAGCTCGGGGCCCGCACGGCCACCTGCAAGGGAGAGACCCCGGCATGGGCACCTGGTGGCCACCAGCCCATGAGGTTGCCCACACCAGCATGGAGTGGCGCTGACCCTCCTGGCCATGGCTCGGTGATGTTTTGGGGGTCAGTGTGGCCCCCCCATCCATCTGCTCCACACCCACCCCAAACCTCAGCATCCCTGCGTGTCCAAGGCCAGCACCTGGATTTACTCCAAACATTTGGAAACGCAATGGCTGAGGTTCCCCAGAGTGGAACCGGGCACCTCCTGCGTGCACCCACCCAGGACGGTCTCACCGCCTCCCGTTTCACCTCCCGGTCCCGTGTGGATCCCGGGGTGTCCCCGCAGGTCACCCCGACCTGACCTCCCTCCTGCTTCCTGCCACGAGGCAAGCTGGGGCTGCAGGCAGCGAGCTGGGGCCGGGACAGAGCGGCCACGCTCGGCTCCAGAGGCTGCTGCCAGCCCCGTTCTTCACCCCACGCACTGCCCCCGGGACCCCCGGCAGCCGGGCCACCCCTCCCTGCCTGCCTGCTCGGGGCTCTCTCGCACCCCCAGCTCTTCCCAGGCTCCCAGCCCCCCCGTCCCGAGCCACAACCCCTTCACCGGTTGTCCCCCGTGCTGCCACCCGGCTCCGCTGGCCTGGCACTGCCCGCGCCCCCCGCTTCTGCCACCCCCGCACCCCCCGCTCCGCTCCGCGGCTCCCCCCGCCCGCTCCCCGCCTTCCCTGCGCCGCACCCTCCGCACCGGCGGGTCCCCGCGGCCCCGGGGCGTGATTAACTCCGGTGATTAACGGGGAATCCCTCCTGGTCCCGTCCCGCCGCAGGGCCGGGCTCCGCCGGGCTCCACCCGCCCCCGGTGCGGGGCTGCCCGGGGCTCACCTGCGCGGGGCTCGGCGGGGACGGGGCTGTCGGAGGGGGTGCGGGACACCGGGAACTCCGCCGCGGGACACCGGGAACTCCGCCGCGGGACACCGGGAACTCCGCCGCGGGACACCGGGAGCTGCCGCGCCGCCCCCGCCGCCTTCCCCGCCTTCCTCCGGGGGGAACCCGAGCCGCCCCCCCAAGAGCTGCCCGCCCTCCGTACCACCCCCAAAACCTGGGGGGGGCCCCGGACCGCCGCACGCCTTCACATCCCCGCCCTCCTCCTCCTCCTCCTCCAGCCCCGGGCGCCTCCCCCAGCAGCGCCTCCGTTCCTCCCTCCCCGGCCCAGAAGAGGGGAACCCCAATCCTAAGATGTGTTGGGTATATCCCATTCCCTGTCTGCCACCCCTGCGGAGCGGCTCTTCCTCCCCACAGGGAGCTGAGGGCCACCCGGTGCTGGCAGCGGTGGTGGCACCGCTGGGCAGAATGTCCCCACGGCAGGAGGATGTCCCTCAAGGTTGCTCCCGCACTGGCACGGCCCCAGGAGCAGCCCCGAGGAGTCACGGCGGCAGCCAGCCCGCTGTGTGACACGGGTGTCCCCTCCCTGCGCTTTGGGGTGGCTTGGGGACAGTCTGGCTCAGGGCGAGGTGCCCGGGGTCAGAGCGCTGAGACGGGATCGCTGCCACCATCCCTGCCGCTGGCACCGCCGCTGCTCCCACATCCCCGCAGCAGCGGCAGCGCTGCTGATTTCCCAGAGCTCTGCCAAGCCCCGGAGGGATCCGGGCCCATCCCGACGTGCCAGCCGGGAATGCTGCCCCATCCTCCCATTCCCGTGCGTGCCAGGCCGCCCTGACCCCCCCAAAACCAGGCAGGGAACGAGCCCAGCTCATGCGAGTGTGGGTCTGGAGGGTGCAAAGCATCCGCTGGCATCGCCATGGCTGTGCCACCGTGCTGGGGTGGCACAGGACGCTCGGGATGGCTCAGCTGCGTTTTCTCCCAAATTGTGATGGATGTGTTCGGGCCGCAGCTTTAGAGACGCGTGAGGGACGCATGGATCTCAATGAAGTCGCTAATTAACAACTGCTGGTTATGCTGAGGCAGTAAATAAGCTGTCGTGGCTCGGCTCCGCCAGTCTCTTGCCCGCCAGTCCCGGCGACGTGGTGACAATGCTCCCGCGAGGTGCCTGCTGAGGTAATTAAGGGTAATTAAAACAAGTGGGAACGAAAACACAGCGAAAACTCTCCTCGTTCTCGCGGCTGGGATGATTGTTCACCTCGAGCTGTTCTTTGGTCGGGGCCACCCAGCAGCGGTGAACCTGGGTTTGTGCGTCCCGAGGGTGGGGAACACGGCCCCCAAACTGGCCCCACATCCCATCCCAACCCCAGAACAGAGCAGGGATGAAGGGCAGCCTCATCCCACCCTCTGCAGCTCCCGGGATCCTCAATTCATCTGCAAAACACTGCGGAGGGTTTACAACAGAGGCACCCTTCCCGTACCTCAGTTTCCCTCACTTCCCAGGGTGCTCCCCTGGGTTCGTTGTCCCCAAACCAGTGGCACAAAGCGACCCCGACACCCCCAGGGGTGGCAGCGGCGTGGAAAAGCCCGCTCCGCGCAGCTCCTGCTTCCCGTTTCTGTTCCAGAGCACGGGATCGGCATTTCCAGAGGGAGAAAGAAGCCGGATCCCGCCTCCCCAGAACTCAGGCTTGGAGCGGCGCCCAGCGGGGGGATGGAAAGCAGGATTCTGCAGCCCCTGCCCACCATCCCATCATGGAAAAAGCAGAGGCACGCTGTGCTTCCAAGAAACTGCCGCGCCGCCTGCCAAAAAACACGAGCCGGAGCAGAACCCGACAATTTTGGGGCTGGAGATAATTTTACCTCCGAGCCCGAAGCGTCACCGCGGCGGTTGTGTTACCCTGGGGCTCCCCAATTCTCACCCCGAGCTCAGCCCCCACAAAAAAAAAGCTCCCCAAATCCAGGGAATGAGGGTTGGGATGACGCCGTCCGCACCACGCTGGCTCAGAGGCAGGAGGGAATTCCTGCGGCGAGGATTTCAGCGGCTCAGCATGAATTCCTGCACCAATCCGGGCACAATTCCCCCCCTCCCCGCCTAATTCCAGCCAGGAAGGAAAGCGCCGGCAGGAATTCTTTCCAGCTTCCTCGGCCCATTTGTATCCGCGATGCTAGAACAGCACTTTTGCCTCTTTTTGGTGAAGTTTTCTTTCCCGGAGGAGCGGAGGGAGAAGCTCCGCGGAGCTCCCGTCCACCCGCGCAGCCTCAGAGCGGCTTCTCCATCATTTCCGCCCCGCAAACCGCGCATTTTTGGCACATTTCGGGGGACACAGCCTGGCTCCCGGGGGAGCTGCGGGTGGAAAACGGCTCCAGAGCTCTGGGATCTGTTCTGACCCGTCCCGCGGGACTCGGGGCTGTCCCTTGTCCCCTTAATGCTGGGACACACCGCGAGCCTGTGCCTCTCGCCCGGGCTCCGTTCCCTCGCCCCATCTGGCGTCTCCATGAGTAATAAAAGCTGTTAATTGCCAACAGATGCCCCAGGAAACCCTGGCGCTGCCTCTCGCGGCTCTGCTTGGCTGGGAAGGAGAGGAGGGGAGCTGGAGCAGGCCCCGGATCCCCCAGAGCAGGGGGCGGGGGGGATCCCAGTGCGTGGCAGCTCCCAGAAAGCGGAGCTGGAGGATGTGGCTGCAGCATTGCAGCAGAATTTCCAGCAGAATTAGGGAGCAGCTGGGGGACACCCCAGGGAGGGGATGGTGACGCTGACCCGAGCCCCACGGCAGACCCTGGCTGTGCCAGGACCCGTCACCCACGGTCCTGACCCCTGGCATGGGCAGCCAAAATCCTCATGCTCGTGGCAGTCCCCTCCCTGTGCAGATGGATCCCCCTTAGGAGGCGGCAGCGGAATAATTTGGCTTCTTCCACCCCCTCCTCTTCACTCCCATCACCACGTTGGAACCCAAATGGCTTTTTCCAGTGCCCCAAACCTGAACTGGGCACTGCTGGGATGAACTGGGTTATGAAATTGGTACTTCCATCCCCTGGGAGGGTTGGGGAGAGGCTCCCACACTCCAAGGATCACATCCTGTCCCAGTGTCCCAGCACTGGGGCTGGGAGCAGCCCTGTCCTGTCCCATGGTCCGAACTGGGCAGTGCCCTTTGCTCTTTCCAAGCCCGTCCTGTCCAAGGGAAGCCCTCAGGAAGCTTTTCCCAGAGGGAAGGAACAGCCGTGACCAGGATCTGCTCCCGCCACGGCACAGCCACGCCTCTCCACAGCGGGAGGATTTCAGTGCCGCGATCCCACCATGGATCAGAATCACATCCCAGCTGCGCTGAGAGCCACCAGTAGAGATGTCCCCTCCTCCAGCACCGCTGTCCTGCCCCAGCTCCTGCTCCGGGCATTCCCACCCACAGCTGCTGGTCCTGCTCCAGATGCTGGGATGCTCCAGCAGTGCCGGGCAGCCCACCTGGAGCGGCTCCGCGTGGTGACGACCTCCGAGGTTCCTGATTTTCTCACTGATTAATCACTCGATAATTACTGCTCCCGGTTCCCGTGATCAGATTCTCATTTGCAACGCGCGAGTGCAGGATCAGCCCTGCTCGGTGGGGAGGGGGGGGGCGGGAATTTTTGGGCAGAGCGGGGTGACACCGAGGTGACACCGGGTGACAGCCACCCCCAAGAGAAGCACGAGGCGGCGGCCGCGGCCCCACGGCACCACAGAGAGTGAACTTTTATTTCCAACAACGACAGCACCTGCCCCGTGGGGGTGGGGACAGTGGGGGAGGGCTGGGAGGGGGCGGCCGCGGGGGTCCCGGGGGGCGGCCGCTCGCGTGCACACGGTGCACGGCGTGAAGAAACATCCCGGTAGAAAAGAACGAAGGTCTGAGGGCCTCGACGGCCGGTCCTGCCCCGGGGTGGGGGTGCAGGGCGTGAGCGTGGGGGAGCATTTTTGGGGTGGGGCGGGGAGGGCGCGGGTCCCCTCCACACCCGCGTCCTGGGGGTGGCAGGAGGAGGAACCGCGCGAGGACGAGCGGGAGGCGGCTCTCCCGGGGTGAGGGGGGAAGAAAACGGCTCCGACCAGGCAGGGACCCCCCCTCGGCTGCCCCGGAGCACGGAGCAAACCCAGCGCGTCCGCTCGCGGGGCCGTGCACGGGGCGCGGCGGCGGCGGCGGCGGGCGCGGGGCTCACACCTCCGTCTGGAAGTCGCCATCAACCGCGTCCAGGCCGGCGCAGGGGCTGTCCCAGTCTGCCCGGCACAGCTCCAGCCGGTCCCGCTGGGCGCTGGGCAGCGAGCCCAGTGTCATCGCCTTGAATGTGCTCCACGGCTTGGGCGGCGCGGCCGGAGCCTTCGGCCGCTGCTCCTCGGGGCTGGTCACATCCTGCAGGGTGAGGGGCAGCTGTGGCCAGCGGTGCCTGGCTCTGCCCCACAGCCGCCTCCTGTCCTCTCCAGGATGGGATGGGACAACCCCCATGGAGGGCCCAGCACTTACGTTGCCCGTGCTCTTGTCCCCGCCGCCCGACGAGACGCTCCACCGCTTTTCTCGCTGCGGAAAAACCCCAGCGCTCAGCCCCGGCGGCGCCCCTGGGTGCCCTCAATCTCCCCGGGGTGCCACAGTCCATGCAGGAGGAGGTAAAGGCTTGCAGGGTGCACACCAGGGCAGGACGGGGCCTCCAGGACCTCACCTTGGAGGAGCCGGTGGACGGAGCCCGGTACCGGTCCAGCGTGTGGAATTTCTGGTTGAGCTCGTGGTAGAGCTCGGAGTGGCGTTTCCGTGTGTGCATCACCTTCTGCGGGGGCAGAGCAGAGCCTGTGGCCATCGGCGCTGCCCGCTGTCCCTCGGCACTGTCCCCTGTCCTTCAGCACTGTCCCCATGCCTGTCCCCATCCCTGCATCCCACACAAGCAGCAGCGCCCACTCCACGCTCATCATGGGTGTTTTAATCCAGAGCCAACGCTTGCTACTGCCTGGTCTAAAGCCCTCAGAGCTCGGGAGCTGCCGGCGGGGTGAAGGAGTGGGGACAAAGTGGATCAGTCCCCCACGATGGCAGCGGTGACGCCTCCATGGCAGGACTTACCTCGAAGTCCAGGTCAGAGTACCGCAACCTCTTCCTCTGGCGGGGGGACAGGCAGGAGCAGAGGGGAGGAGATGGAGAAGAAAAGGGAAAGGTCTTTGCAGGGCCGGGATGAGGGGGAACAGGGTTTAGGGGCTCATGCCAGCCCTAAATCCACGCCCGGCTGAGGATGAGGAGCTCATCCCGCCAAGGGTGGGATGGCCGGGGGGGAATTCATGCAACCCTACACGTGTGCTCGTGTCCTGGGCACACGCATCCCTCCCCACACCTGAGCCCGCGGGCACCAGCCCCCCGCTCACCTCCAGGGACCCCACTTTCATGGCAGAGCCGGGCACGGTGCGGGGCATGGTGCGGCTGCGCTCCGACAGCTCCGAGGCCAGGATCTGCCTCACCGTGGGGTGCTGCTTGAACTGGAGGCCGTAGGGCGCCTTCACCGTCGCGTAGGGCTGGTTGAGGTTCACGTTAACGTGATCCACCGCCACAAAACCGGGATAGGCGTCCCCTTCGGCCGCCGGGCGCCCCGTCCCGCCGGGCACCGCCTCCTCTGCGCCGGCACCGAGCGTCCCCTCGTCCCGGGGGAAGGGTTTGAGGCTGCCGGTGCGGCGGGGCAGCATCATGTAATCGCTCTCGCGGGGCGGCTCGGGGGCCCGGATCCAGCCGTATTCCAGGGGCCTCAGGCTGCTCTCGGTGCACAGATAAACGGGACCCGGCGCCTCCAGGCCGAGCTGCTGCGCCGGCGGCTCGCCCAGCTCGGTCAGACCCGCCACCACGTTGGGCGTCATCTTGGGCACCTGCACCAGGATGCTGGCGGGGGGGATGTTCCCGGGCAGGCTGGAGAAGCCCAGGCCGCCCTCCGAGGTCGTGTTGAGCTTGGGGTCTTCGTCCCCGTCCAGGGAGATGCGGGACAAGGTGCCCGTGATGGTGGCGGGGTTGCAGGTGTTCACCTCTTTGAACAGCACTGTGGGCAGGGAGCGGGGTCAGAGCCGGCCCTGAGGGTCCCGCGGAGGGTGGGGGGGACACAGGAGACGCCCCCTGGCTCGTGCTGCCTGTCCCTCCCAGGTGCGGCAAGGTGACAACAGAGGGGAGCTCACCTGTCTGACACGCCAGGTCAACGTCCTTTTCAAAATCTGTCTATAAAAATCCAGAAAGAAGGGAGAGAGCGAGAGAGAGAGGAGAGAGAGAGACGGAGAGAGACGGGGAAATGAAGCACCACGGCCGGCACAGGCAGCCGCGGGGTCTCCAGGGTGGGGGACCCACTCACCAGGATCTGCACCTGCCCGTTCTTGCAGGAGTCGGGCGAGTTTTCATTCTCCTCGCTCCTGCACCCCCCCATCTGACACTTGACCACGTCCTGGACCTGCGGGGACAGAGCCGGTCACGGCCCCGCGGCCAGGGCTGTCCCCCGGCACCCCTCCGGCGCCGCCCCACCTCTCGGCGCAGGAAGCCGTGCACGGTGATGATGACGAAGCCCTGGACGGAGTTGAAGACGGCGAAGAGGACCTGGAAGAGGATGGAGCGCCGGTCGGTCATGGCGAGCACGGCCGACATCCAGGTCAGCGCCAGCAGAGGCAGGACCACGCAGGAGCTCCACAGCGATGCCCTGGCGCAGGGAGAGAGGGGCCGGGGTGAGCCCGCGGGGCGGGACTGCCCCCGGGACAGCCCCCCCGGGCCCGGCCCCCCCCCCCCCGCAGCAGCCCCCCGAGCCTTGCCCCGCGCCCCAAAGCACGGCCGGGGCTGTGTGACCCGCTGTCCCCTCCTTCCTCGGTGTCCCCAAGCCAGCACCGGCTGGGAACTGAGGGCTGAGGGGACCTGTGGGCTCCAGCAGCCCCCCCAAGGTGTGTCCCTGTCCCCTCACAGCCACAGGGTGCCGGGGGGACGCGGGGCCACCGCCACCCTCCCACGGCCACCAGAACAGCAGAGAAAGGGATTTTTCTTAATTTTTTTTTTTTTTAGCAGCGAATTTTGTGGCTGCCTCTGTTGTGACTAAACCCCCGCGAGCGAGAACTTCGGCAGCCTCTGGAAGAGGGTCCCGAGGACACCCCCC
>QUSF01000199.1:185163-198034 GCA_003676055.1 Chloebia gouldiae | reverse complement strand
CCGTCCCCATCCCTGCTCCCTGTCCCTGTTCCAATCCCTGTTCCCTGCCCCCGGTCCTCGTCCCTGTTCCCTGTCCCTGTTCCAATCCCTGTTCCCTGTCCCTGTTCCCTGTCCCCGTCCCTGTTCCCTGTCCTCCTCCCTGTTCCCTGTTTCCTGTCCCCATCCCTGTCCCTGTCCCCGTCCCCATCCCCGCTCCCTGTCCCTGCTCCCCTCCCTCCCAGCAGCCGCCTGGCACTGCCAGCCCTGCCCTGTCCCCAGAGTGTCCCCAGAGTGTCCCCAGAGTGTCCCCAGAGTGTCCCCGCGCCCCTCACTCACGTCCTCGAGTAGTCCCAGGTGACACACTGCGGGTGGGACGTGCCCTGCGGACACAGGGACACGTTAGAGCTGCCCCCAGCCCTGTCCCCACCCCACGGGGCGATGTGGCCCTTGGGGACATTCCCCGGCCGTCCCAGGGCTGGCACGTCCCCACCGTGGGCACAGGGACAGGTGACAGGGACCCTCATGGCACTGGGAGGGGACACAGCAGGGTGACGCACGGATGGCGTGGGAGGGGAACGGGACACTCATGGTGGCGGTGAAGGGACGCGCTGATGACACGGGAGGGTTGACGATGAGGAAGGACAACGCCACGGGAGGGGACAGTCACGATGACAATGTGGGACAAGGGACACTCAGAGGGGGACACTCACAATGACACTCAGTGATGACGAGGGACACGAACAGTCGCGGTGATGTGGAAAGGGCCACACAGGGGGACAAACATTGGTGACGCTGGAGGGGGACACTGACATGGATGTCGTGGGAGGAGACACGCTGGTGACGTGGGAAGGGACATTCACGGTGACATGGGAGAGGGACACTCACACTGGTGCCATGGCAAGGGGGACAGGGTGACATGAGAAGGGACATTTTTGGTGCCAAGGGAGGGGACACACATTGATAACATGGGAAGGGACATTTTTGGTGCCAGGGGAAGGGACATTCCTAATGCCAAGGGAGGGGACACTCACATTGATAACATGGGAAAGGACATTTTTGGTGCCACGGGAGGGGACACACATTGATAACACTGGAAGGGACATTTTTGGTGCCAGGGGAGGGGACACACATTGATAACACGGGAAGGGACATTCCCAATGCCAAGAGAGGGGACACTCACATTGATAACACGGGAAGGGACATTCCCAATGCCAAGAGAGGGGACACTCACATCGATAACACGGGAAGGGACATTTTTGGTGCCAGGGGAAGGGACATTTTTAGTGCCAGGGGAGGGGACACACATTGATAACACGGGAAGGGACATTTTTGGTGCCAGGGGAGGGGACACACACATTGATAACACGGGAAGGGACATTTTTGGTGCCAGGGGAGGGGACACTCACATTGATAACATGGGAAGGGACATTTTTGGTGCCAGGGGGAGGGGACACTCGCATTGATAACACGGGAAGGGACATTCCCAATGCCAAGGGAGGGGACACACATTGATAACATGGGAAGGGACATTTTTGGTGCCAGGGGAGGGGACACACATTGATAACACGGGAAGGGACATTCCCAATGCCAAGGGAGGGGACGCTCACATTGTTAACATGGGCAGGGACATTTTTTGTGCCAGGGGAGGGGACACGCATTGATAACACGGGAAGGGACATTCCCAATGCCAAGGGAGGGGACGCTCACATTGTTAACATGGGAAGGGACATTTTTGGTGCCATTTTTGTGTCACTCACGTTGATGATGTGGGACAGCTCCACCAGCACCAGCGGCTCCGCGGGCCGGGTCGGCGGGCGCACCGTCACCGTCAGCACCTTGGAGGTGACGGCCAGGGGGCTCCTGCGGGAAGGGACACGGGCTGTGACAGGCCGGGGGACAGCAGGGGACACCGCGGGCGGCGCCACTCACCTGGGCGGCGGCAGGATGAGCCCCAGCGTGCGGTACAGCACCGCCCCGATGACGAAGTGCGACGATTCCTCGGCTTCTGCGGAGAGAGCCACGGGCTCGGTGGCACGCCAGATGTGCGCCCAGATGTGCGCCGACGCACACGCTGGCGGTCACCTGCGCGCGCCCCGGGGGTGCAGCTCACGCGCGGGTGGGAATGGGAGGCAGATGTGAGCCCACATCTGCAGCGGGCGTGCGCTGGTGGACGCCTCCAGATGTGCACACGTGTACACACCCACACACTCCCAGATGTGCGGGCCCACACAGGCGTGCACAACCAGATGTGCAGGAGCACGTTGATGTTCACACCTGTGTGCACACCTGCACGCTCCCAGATGTTCACACTCCCAACGTGCACACCTCCAGATGTGCAGGCACGTGTGAGCTTCCAGATGTGCACTCACGTGCACATTCACACTTGTGTGCTCACCTGCACGCACCCAGATGTTCACACTCCACACTTCCAGATGTTCACACTCCCAACGTGCAAAACCCCAGATGTTCAGGGTCACACATGCGTGCACATCCAGATGTGCACGCTCACACATGTGTGCACACCTGCACACCTCGAGATGCCCACACTCCCAATGTCCACACCTCCAGATGTGCAGGGTCACACACACGTTCACATCCAGATGTGCAGGGTCACACACCTGTGCACACCGATGTGCACACTCACACCTGTGTGCACACCCGCACACCTCCAGATGTTCACACCCTCAATGTGCACACCCCCAGATGTGCAAACGCGCTGTCCCAGGCGCGCAGGAACGTTCTGGCAGACGCCCGCCCACCTCCAGCTGTGCACACCCCGCCAGATGTGCACAGCGCTGGGCGCCGCCGCTCACCTGCCGAGGCGAGGCTCAGCACCTCCCTGGGGATGAAGAGCTTGTCCTCGGAGCTGCGGGCCCAGTCCTTCATCCCCCGCCGGCCCTTCATGGGGAAGTTGATGTCGCTGGACACGGCGGACACGGGCTCCCGCTGGATGCTGGTCACTGCCAGGGGACACGGGTGTCACCTCCCCACTCCCCCGTCCCCCTCAGGTGTCCCCACGGCCGCCCCGCCGCTCACCCAGGTTGTCAGTGACAATGAGGGAGCTCTGGAAAGCCTTCAGCGCGTTCCCCACCAGGTGGATGAAGTCTTCCACCACCTTCATCAGGTGCACGGAGCCGGGAGAGACCTGCGGGAGACGGGAGCAGCTCCGCAACCACCGGGACGCGCCACGGCGCTGGGGACACCCCCTCGGTGACGGGGACATCGCGGCCGCCGCGCCGCTCACCTGCTGGGCGTCCTCCCACTTGTCGCGGTTCTCCGCGTCCACCATGTGGCTCACCACCTGGAAGAAGCGCTGCGGGGACGGGGCTCAGCGGGGCTGGCGGCAAGGCCGAGCGACCGCCACCTGCCGGGGGAGGGGACCCTCGCTGTCCCCCTGGCCGCTACCTGCACGTCCTCGGAGGACGGGATGTAGGTGGCCCTCTTGAAGGTGTCGGTGACGTTGCGCAGGATGTCCACGGAGAAGAGCAGGTCCCCGCTGTAGTAGGTCTTGCGGGCCACGAGCTCCAGCAGGCTCCGCACCACCTGGGACATGCCCTCCCCTGCCAGCACCCGCTGGCCCTTGGCCAGGTGCTCCCGCAGCTGGTACGGGGAGGGGACAGCGGGGTCACTCTGCTGCCACCACCCCCCAGCAGCGCTGCGTGTCCCTTGTGGTCCCCAGGGCCCGGGGGACGCTGCAGAGTTAATCAAGGCAGCTGCGGGACGCGCAGGTTGAGGGTGTCCGCAGCGGTTTGGGGACATCCATGGGTGGTTTGGGGACATCCAGGGTGGTCTGGGGACATTCACAGGGGTTTGGGGACATCCAGGGTGGTTTGGGGACATTCATGGTGGTTTGGGGACATCCAGGGTTATTTGGGGACATCCACAGGGGTTTGGGGACATCCATGGGTAGTATGGGGACATTCACAGGGGTTTGGGGACATCCATGGGTGGTATGGGGACATTCACAGGGGTTTGGGGACATCCAAGGTGGTTTGAGGACATCCAGGGTGGTCTGGGGAAATGCAGGGTGGTTTGAGGACATTCGTGGAGGTTTGGGGACATCCAGGGTAATTTGGGGACATTCACAGGGGTCTGGGGACATCCAGGGTTGTCTGAGGACATTCACAGTGGTTTGGGGACATCCAGGGTAATTTGGGGACATTCACAGGGGTCTGGGGACATCCAGGGAGGTCTGGGGACAACCGTGGGGGTCAGGGGGCATCCTCCCCATCCCAAAAGCCTTTTCCCAAGCACAGGGGCACACAGCCCTCCTCAAGCTCTGGGATGGGATCCCTATTCCCACCCTCACAGGGATCTGAGGGAACCTTCCCATCCCAAGGACCATTTCCCACAGACACAAGCCCTGATGGGATCCCCTTTCCCTGCCCACCCATGGAGCCATGCCTCAGTTTCCCCATGCCAGAGAGGTGAGGTGGTTCTTGGAGTGCCAGGGATGGGACAGAGCCCCAGGGACAGGGACGGGGGACAGAAAGGGCCGTGCCAGAGCGGGCACCTACTGAGAGATGCAAATATCTGTACTCGTGGGAGACGCAGCGGGCGAAGCTGGGCACACCCCAATAGGCGACCCCATGGGGGCTCAGCAGGCACCGGCGGCTGGCAGTCCCTGTGAGGGAGATTTTTGGGATTGGAGCTGGCACTGCAATCCCTTCCTGGCACCCCGATGCCCACAGCGCCCTGCGCAGCTCCAGGGCCAGGGGATTTAGGGGTGCCCGACCCCAATGTCACCCACCACCCCCCACCCTGGTCCAGGTGGCCTGACCCCAATGCCACCCCCTGCCCCTGGGGTTTTGGGGTGCTCAACCCCGATGCCACCCACCACCCCCTGCCCTCCTCCAGCCCTGGGGGCATCTGGGGTCACCTGTGGCGTTGGGGGGACATTTGTTGTAGATGATCTCCCCGGCAGCCGTCTTCTTCCAGGTCATCAGCATCACGTACTCGTCCTTGCACATCTCGTGGTAGGCTGGGCGGGGGGAAAGGGGGGTCAGCACTGCCCAGGTGTGGGGTGAGGGGCGCTGGGGGGTGTGGGGTACCCCATACCTGGGCACTTCTTCTCGTTGCAGGTCTTCACCTCCTCGCCGGTGCCCTCGCAGGGGTAGCCCTGCATGCCCGTGCCCTCGCACATGCGGAAGCGCCGCTGCCAGCCGGTGTCGCAGGTCTTGGAGCAGAGGCTCCAGTGGTTCCAAGGACCCCACTTGCTGTCTGCTGTGGGGATGGGGACACTGTGGGACACCCGGCTCTGCGCAGGGAGAGCGGCACCCGCGGGGACGGGGCACCATCGGCGCTGCCCCACGCGCTGCGAGCCGAAACCCCGCGGGGTGTGAAATGCACAGATCAGTGATTTAAATCGCTTTTAGGGCAGACTGGCATCCTGTTGCAGATGCCCACCCTGCTGCTGATGCCCCTCGTGGTCCAGGTGTCCCTCATTCCCTGCCACCATCCATGGGCACCACGGCACAGCCACCACCTCCCTCTGTGGCTGCCACCGGTGCCACCACTTCTCCCACAGAACAAGGAGCGGCTCCAAGGACAGGATGAGGACCCCGTGGTCCATCCTCTGCCCGGCGTCCCCACGCCCAGAGCCGTCCCCACCGGAGATGTCCCTCGTGCTTTTACACCCAACACACGGCAGGACCCGCCACCACCTGGCACCGACGGGTCCCCAGCGCCACCCAGGATGAGGACAGTGCCAACCCTCCGTTCCTCTAGCTGAAACATTCCTGGTGATCCTGGCATCACCCTCAGGCTCCCCGCAGTGGAGAGGGCCAGCAGCACTCCGGGTGTCACCGGCGGTGACACCGCGGCGGCGCCGCGGCGGGGCCGTGCTGGGTGCCGCGCCCCGACGCGCGGCCGTCCCCCCGCTCCCCCCCAGCGCGCGGGGCCTTACTGGGACAGGTGGGGTTGGAGCATTCCCGGGCGTCGGCGTGGGCCCCCCGGCACTCGGCCCAGCCGTGGGCCGAGACGCTGCACTTGCGCGTCCGCTGCTGGGTGCCGTTGGCGCAGGTGACGGAGCAGCGGCTCCAGGCGCCCCACTCCAGCCACTGCCCTTCCACTGCGGGGACAAGGAGAGCGGCGTCAGCTCCCACTGCACAGCGGCCGCGCCGCCGCCGGCTCGCCGTGACCCGCGCCGGGCTCGCCGGGCAACGGGTCCAACCTATGGATGTGCCGGCTCATCCTGTGCCGGCTCGTCCTGGTGGTGCTGGGAGCAGGAGTTGGCACTGGGGCTGGCCCCCGCACCGGCTGGGACACAAGGGACACGCTCAGGGTGGGGAGCCTGGTGTTACTCGCGACGAATTTAGCGTTCCTGGCACCCTTAGTATTGCTCCCAACCAAACCCAGCGCCTCTGGCATCGCTCCTGCCGGATCCAGAAGCTCTGGTGTTGGTTTCCACCAAATCCAGCAGCTCTGGCATTGCTTCCAACCAAACACAGAATCCCTGGCATCACTTCTGGCCAAATCCAGCATCCCTGGCATTGCTCTTTAAAAAATCCAGCGTCCCTGGCATTGCTTCCAACCGCATCCACCATCCCTGTCATCACTCCTGCCAAATCCATCATCCTTGGCATCACTTCCAACCAAATCCGTCATCCCTGGCATCACTTCCAACCAAATCCGGCGTCCCTGGCATCACTTCCAAACAAATCCGGCATCCCTGGCATCGTTCCCTGCCAAGCTCAAGACTCCAGCAGCACCTCCGCAGGACAGCCATGGCCAAAGCCGTGTGCCACAGCTGCCACGTCTCTGTCAGAGCTGTTCCAGGAGCAGCTCCCGCGCTCCCTCCTGCTCCAGCAGATATGCCATCCGAGACATGGCATCCCTGCCCGTCACCACAGCCACCACCACGGCCACTCCACGCAGGAGGAAGGGACAGCTGTGGCACTGCCAGCTGTGTGCAGACAAACCCTGCAGCCGACCCCCTTTGTCACCTCCCTGTGCCACCCCAGTGCCAGGCACAGCAGAGGGGCAGGGAAGGAGCCGCCTCCTCTGTGGTGCCCAGGCTGGACCCTGCCCACGCTGGGATCGTGAGACCCCGGCACAGCCAGCAGTGCCGGATTTCCATTGGGATCTCCAGCGGGGACAGGACGGTGCTCCCAGTGTCACAGCAGCCCTGCATCCCCACTGCCTGTGGCGGTGCCACCCATCCCTCACAGCACCGGGAGCACGGCGCTGGCGCTGTCTCCTGGCATTCCCGGCGGGAAGAAGGAGCGTGGGGAGAGGGAGGTACTGACCCGGGCAGATCGCGATATTGCAGGGCTTGGCCTGCAGCTCGGGGCCCTCGCAGGCCTTCCCTCGGCGCCGCGAGGCCGCGCAGCGCCGCGTCCTGGTCCTGGCCCCTCGCCCGCAGGTCACCGAGCACAGGCTCCACGGGGACCACTCCTCCCACGCGCCGGCAACTGCAACACAGCACAGCCCAGGGGCTCCTGGCACCGCGGGCTCCTGCCCAGGGCTCAGCCAGGCACAGTTCCCAGCACTGCCTGCCTCGTCGTCACCCCAAACCCCGGAGCTGGCAGCGCTGCTCCAGCCTCCTGTCTGTGGTGCTGGCGGCGCACGTCCCCCCAAAGCCACACACGGGTCACCCCAGTCCCTGGCAGCAGGTGGCAAGCACATTTCTCTCCCTCTCAGGATTTTTCATGGAGGTGCACAGAGAGAAAAGAAAGAGAAAACAATTTCTATTTTTCCTCTTTGTTTTTCCCATGTGGAATGTGTTTGGAGAATTGTTTCCCTGGGGTGATTGCTTGGTTGGATTCTGGTGAGGATTGTTTGAGCCTGGTGGCCAATCCAACCCACCTGGGGCTGGACTCTCAGAGAGGGTCACGAGTTGTGTTGGAGTTAGAGAAAGTAGTATGTAGTTTTAGTATCTTCCTTTTTATATCGTATGTTAACATATTTTAGCATAGTTATAATAAAGAAATCATCCAGCCTTCTGAATTGAGTCAGACATCGTCATTCCTTCCCATTGGGTTCGCCTGCATTTCCAGTATCAGCACACTGAGCACGACCTGCCCCTCACATCCACAGGAGCTCAGCGCTCCAGGAAAACATCAGGGACCATCCTAAAGGATGTTCCTCCTTGAGCTCCGATGTCCTCGGGGTGCCAGGACAGGGCTGCACTCCCCGGTACGGAGAGGAGTGGACACTGCATGTCCTGAAAATCCCTCGAAACACCCCAGATTAGGACAGGGCAGTGTGGCTGCCACTGTGGCACCCTGAGGTCCCTCCCGTGTCCCACATGAGACGCACAGACACCACCACGGACAGCCAGGAGATCCTCGGCATCCTGCTGCCACCTGCCTCGGGGCACTGAGCAGCTCAGGCCCCTACTGCCCCGCGTCAGGGGGAGCCCCTCGGAATGCCAGGCTCCAAATCCCCCAGACTCCAGCACAAAACCTCGCGGACATCCAGGAGGAGCCCACAGTTCACCGGGAGAAAGGATGGAAAGGATTTCCCCAGGCAAATCCCCGGCAGCAGCACCGCTGACAGGGCACAGGGCACATTCCAACACCTCCCCAAGAGGGTGGAGGGATGCCAACAGCACCCGGAGCACCCCAGCGCAGGGTGGGCACCACAACCGTGCCAAGCCACCCTTTTGATCCACCACAGCACCCCGAGGAGACCGTAGAGACGTCCCAGCAATGCATTCTCTCTGTCCCCACCCGCCTGCCCAGCCCTGCGGGGCGGCGGCAGCGCAGCCCCGCGGTGTCCCCGGTGTCGCGGTATCCCCGTTGCCCCGGTGTCGCCGGTGTCGCGGTGTCCCCGTTGCCCCGGTGCCGCCGGTGTCCCCCGTACCTGGGCAGGTGGCGGTGTTGTTGCAGGCGCGGGTCTCCCGGAGCAGCCCGCTGCACAGCGTCCCGTAGGGAGAGGAGACGCAGGAGCGCGTCCGCACCTGGGAGCCCTGGCCGCACGTCAGGGAGCACACGCTCCACTGCGACCACTCCTCCGCCGCAGGGTCCCCTGCGGGACACAGGGAGCCTGAGAGCCCGCGGGGGACAGGGGACATGCCACCAGCGCAGTGCCACAAGGGGACAGCGAGCTGGGTGGGTGGCAGAGGTGAGGGTGAGGTGGTGACAGGGATGGCATGAAGGGTGTCGGTGAGGTGAGGCCTCGGATGGGGCTGGAGGAGGGATTGGGGCGAGGGATGGCAGCGGGTGTGAGGGACAGGATGCATGCCAGGAGGGGCTGGCAGGGTGGGCAGGATGGGCAGGGGGCAACATGGGCAGCACAGACAAGGGGAATGGGATGGGCAGAGTGGTCAGTGGGCAGCACAGGCAGGGTGGGCAGGGCAGAGTGGTCAGTGGGCAGCACGGGCAGGGTGGGCAGGGCAGAGTGGTCAGTGGGCAGCACAGGCAGGGTGACCGGGGTGGGCAGAGTGGTCAGTGGGCAGTAAGGACAGGGTGGGCAGGGCAGAGTGGTCAGTGGGCAGCACGGACAGGGTGAGCAAGGCAGGGTGGTCAGTGGGCAGTAAGGACAGGGTGGGCACGGCAGAGTGGTCAGTGGGCAGCACGGGCAGGGTGAGTGGGGTGGACAGGGTGGTCAGTGGACAGCACGGGCAGGACAGACAGAGTGGGCAGCCACAGACAGGGTGGGCAGCACAGACAGGGAGGGCAGAGTGGGCAGCGTGGTCAGCCCTCCTCAGCTCCCTCTCCCCGGCCCGTCACACGCTGACATTTACAACAAGCGGCTCTTATTAAGGTTGATGATGTCTCTGAGGCTCTTGGACAGCCCAGCAGCAGAGCCCATCCGTTTAAATTAAACAGGGATAGATGGGGGAGGGCTCCAAAGGGGACCGTTTGTCCTGGAGACAAGCAGGACGCGAGCTCCGTGTCACCCGCCGGGGGTGACAACGTGCTGGTGTCACATGGAGACCCCGAGACTGGACAGGGTCACCCAGGAGCTCCCGGTGGGGCAGAAGCCCCGTGAGTGGGGCCGGGAATTCTGCATGCCAGGCACATGGAGCAGAGCCGGGGCCCATCCATCTCCTGCTCGCCTCCGAGCCCTCCGACCATAAATCAGGGAGGCTGAGGAGGGGGGAGCAGCACGCTCCAATTACCCAGATGGATTTGCCAAATAAATACATTTGAACGAAACAATTAATAGATTTTTTTTTTCTTTTTTGCTTCTGCTTTACAACCCTCGGAGGAAAGTGCAGAGGGAAAAAATATATATAAATGGAGCAAATTAAGGCAGGCAGCTAAAGGGAGTCGCTCCATCTCTGTCACCCCTGCCCAGGTACACGAGCCTGGTGTCACCAGTGTCCCCCTGCCCGTTCCTGGTACCTGTCTGGGCCATGTAGACCCCGGGTTCATCCGCTGACCGTGGCCACTGGGTCTTCACCTTCTGGTTCTCCTCGACCGCATTGCCTAGGAGAGAGAAATCCCCAAATGAGAGTGGGCAAGGGAGAGGGACGGGGACAGGGATGGGGACAGCCCAGCGTGGGACATTTCAGGGGGGTACAGAGATGCCTGTCCCCACGATGACACCACTGAGAGCATCACTGAGCACACTCCCAGCACCCCAAACGTGTCACAGCCACCCCAAAATGTCCCAGGGCTGGCAGCTGGATCCCAGCACCACGTCCCTGGTGCAGGCAGGGCGCCCGTGTCGCCGCCGTGCCAGGCCGAGGTGCTCTCCCGTCCCCCCTTATCAGCTCGCTGCAGTGAGGTGGCACAAATTTATGGCTCGGCTCACCAAAAATAACAAGTGATCCATCAAGAGCACTTGGCGTGAAATTAACTGGCATGTGCAGGGCCCGGCGGGGGACGCGGCTGCAGGCGCAGGGGGGACACCTCCCTCGGCATCCCCCACGCCCCCAGGCCACCACAGAGACTCCTGTCCCCAAACCTGGTCCCTGGAGCTCCTGGGGGCTCATCCCAGCTGCTCCTGCTGGATGTGCCACGGGGGACAGAGGGACAGCACTGTCGATGCCACCTCAGGGATGTCACCCCCCAAAGAGGCTGTCGCTTCACTGCTGTGACAGCCAGGAGAGCGGGCAGGGATGGCACAAGCGCCTGCCAGCCCAACACAGCGGTGTCCCCAAGGGGGGTGGCATGGGGACACCTGGCACTGCCAGGGTGATTTGGGCACATGGTGGCTCCCACCGGGACACCAAGTGGGGACACCCAGCCCCAGGCAGGGAGCACAGCCTGCTCTGGCACCGGTTGTGTGTCAAAAAGCCCCAAATTCACGGAGTTTTGCCTTAACTCAGGGTAACCCTTCAGGGCTACCTGCTGGCACCATCAGATCCTGTCCTTGGACATCCCACTCCAAATTCCCGCTGGCATGGGAGGCACAGGGGGACACTGAGGGGATGCCCAGGGGGGTCTGTGGGACCACCGGGCTGAATTCCCCACAGGGCCACCCCCTCTGGGAGCGCCGCAGCAGAATTACACGCGGCACGGCAGGAGCCTGGGGAAAACCATAAATCCCGAGGATATACGAGGGCGTTCTCCCTGGCTGTGTTCGACAGAGACACCAAATTCAATTTCCTTCGGAGAGCATTAAATCCTTGCCTGTCACTGCCGAGAGGCTGCAGCCGACCCTGACACCGCACCCCACCCTGCCCTGGGGGTCCCCCGGCACCCCAGCACAGCACAGCTGGTGGAGGCAAGGATGGGGGGGTGATTTTGGGGACACCAGGGGTGTTCTTTAGGGACCTCAAGGTGAATCCCAAAGCTGGATGTGTCCTTGTCCCAGCAGCACCTCACTGGGGGTTGGTTTCTGAGCAGGGACAGGTTTGGGGTGAGGGAAACCCAAAATTGGAACTGCTTGGCCTCGACACAGCAGGGTCACCCCGAGGTCTAAAAGAGGGGGTCACACCTTTGGGGGTGTTTAGAGGGGACACACCGCCTGGATCCTGGAGCAGCAGGGCTGAACACACCCAAAGCCACCCCACAAAACCCCAAACGCTTCCCACCCACGTGCCTCCAACCCCATCCCCGAATCCCCCCGGGAGAGCCTCTCCGCGGCGGGGATGACGCGGGCGCCGGGGACCCCGAGGTCACCGCCGTGGGGAGGCTCTGGGTGGGCGCCAGCCCCACGTCGCTGCGGCGCAGGAGCCGCTGAGATCAGCGCTGGGCGCCCGCCAAGCCTCGGCTCACAGGCACCATTCAGCCCCCCGGCCCTGCGTGCCGCCATCCCCCTGAAAGGCGACCATTCTCCACCGCGGGGGGAGGCCAGGTGGGAGCCCGGGACCCCCCCTGGCCGCATGAAGGGCGCTCTGTGCTGCGGCCCCACGGCTCAGCGCGGTGACACCCGGGGGGGACGGTGGCAGCGAGGGGCGGCCGAGGCGGCGCGTCGACCCCGCGGCTCTGGAACCGCAGCAGCGCCGAACCTCCGGGCGCTCCAGCCTTTAATTGGATGTCAAACGGAATTTGGAGAGGGAGACGGGGTTTGCGCCGCGGCCGTCGCAGCGGGAGAGGCGGAATGTGGCGCTGAGCGCTGACAGCTCTGCAGGGACGCCCCTGGCCAGCGCCCTGTGCCAGGCTCAGGGGAAGTAACCCCGCTGAACCTCCCCTGGGGATGGGCTGGGTCTCCGGGAGGAGCATCCCGCTTCTACATCCCATCCTGGATCCCAATTCTCCATCCTATCCTGGATCCCAGTTCTCAATCCTATCCTGGATTCCAGTTCTCAATCCCATGCTGGATCCTGCTTCTGCATCCCAGTTCTCCATCCTGAATCCCAATTCTCCATCCCATCCTGGATCCCAGTTCTCAATCCTATCCCGGATCCTGCTTCTCCATCCTATCCCGGATCCTGCTTCTCCATCCTATCCTGGATCCCGCTTCTCCATCCCATCCTAGATCCCAATTCTTAATCCCATCCTGCATTCCAGTTCTCATTCCCATCCTGAATCCCAATTCTCCATCCTGGATCCCA
>QUSF01000199.1:123789-134871 GCA_003676055.1 Chloebia gouldiae | reverse complement strand
GAGGCCCTCCCTGAAAATCCCAATTTTTCCTGGCTCAGCAAGGCTGGGAATGTGGACAGCAGCAAAAAAAAAATTAAAAAAAAAAGCTTTTTCCATCTTTCTGACAGAGAAATTAATTTTAAATCCTTGTCTGAATCGCCCCTCGCTAACCCAGGACACTTTGGAACATCAGTCTTGCGTGCCAGGATGGATTTTCTGTCTCAAAATCAACATTTCAGCCAAATTCTTTGGGAAAAAAATCACTGACACACACAGAGAATCACACACACACTCCCAAAACCAGATTCACCACAGGGTTGAGGCAGTGAGGGTCCTGTCCAAGCCCTTCAGGAGTCAGAATTCCATGGAAAACATCCCCAAAAAACTTGGGATGTGCCCAAAAAGGGGCTTAAGGCTGTCAGGCTGTTCCCAGCCAGCTCCTCCTCGTGTCCCTGCTTTAAAAATAACAACAACAAAAAAAATCTCATTTTTTAAAAGAGTTTAAAAAGGAATTGACATCTCAGGAATTCACATTCCTGGCTTGGGGGGTGTTTTTCTCACCTTTCTGCACAAGGAAATGCTCTGCTGCTTTTCCTTAGACATAAAGTTGACTTTATTTCTTTTCTTAAAAAGTTAAAAATACAGAAGGTTCAGAAATTGCTTTTTCTCCTTGCAGGTTGCAGCTTAAGGAGAAAACAATCCTTCACTGAAATGTTTCTCTTAATTGGCTTTATTATTATTATTATTATTATATATTTTTCTAATTTTGGGTTTTTTTTTTTTCTCTCAATCATCATCACCTTTTTTTTTTTATTTGTTAAGGACAGGTTGAGGAGTGCTGACTCCACCACTAACTTAATCACATTTTTTTTCCTTTTTTTTTTCCTTTTTTCTTTTGTTTTTTTTTTTTTTGATTCCAGATTCACATTTCCAGGTGCCAAGAGTCCAGAGAAGAGCCCCCCGCTCACTTCTGCCTTCCTTTTGAGATCAATAATTTTGGTTTTTTTGGTGTTTATTTATTGAACACAGCAGTGACCGTTGGCATCTTTGAAGCGTAATCTCATTTTGGGCCGGTATTTCTCCAGATAAAGCAGCTGTTTGGAATTAAAAGCTCCCCTCCTTTTCCTAAAAAAAAAAAAAAATCAAAAAGTGGATATCAGTGGAAAAAAAAGCACCTTTTTGCTCACTTCAGGCAGATTAATTGCTTTTTAGTTTTAATTTTTATGCATTTTAGTGAGTTTTTCAGGGCTAAAAAAGCAGAAGTTTGGTGGGAATTTTTTATCCTCCGCCCCCAGGAGGATAAACCCAAGGGAAAACACAAATTTATTTAATATATAAAATATTTCAGGGGAATATTCTGATCAAATTCCAGCTGTTTTTGTTTTTGTTGCTTTCATGGAGTAGGAGATTTTACAATAAAGGAACAATTTCAAGGTCACCCTCCCCAGGTGCTGCTTCTCAGTTAAAAGATACAAACAGATAAAAGGGGCCCTCAAAAAGGGGAAAAAAAATTTTAAAATAATTTAAAATAACCCAAAAAGCTGGAATTGCTTCCCTGCACACAAACCTCACCTGCTGAGCTGCATTTCCAGGGGTGTTGGCACTGAATTTTCTCCTGCCCTGGGTTATTCCAGAATTCTCAAATATCCTCAAAATTATCCCAAACTATGCCCCAAAATTCCCCTGGGAAGTGCAGAGCTCCTCCATTTGTCGGCTCAGGTTCAGCAGGATTTAATTTTTAGTTTTATTAATTAAAAAGAATTTTTATAGCCCCGGTCTTGATGCTTTTACCTCACAAAAATCTGAATATTTGAGGCTTTACTTTACATTTCAAGGCAGATTTTAAGGAGAGAGATCACCTGTTAATCCTCTTTAATCAGAATCAGGTTTTATAGTCCTGGCCTAGACATTTTTACCTGAGAAAATTCAAAATATTTGAGCTTTTTCTTTACATTTAAACCCAGATTTTAAAAGAGAGATCATCTCTTAATCCTTATTAATTAAGAACAATTTTTCTACTCCCATCCTTGATACTTTTACCTCACAAAAATCAAAATATTTGAGCTTTTGCTTCACATTTAAACCCAAATTTTAAAGAACAAAATCACCTGATATTCCTCTTTAATTAGAATAAATTTTTATAGTCCTGGCCTAGACATTTTTACCTCACAAAATTCAAAATATGTGAGCTTTTTCTTCATATTTAAACCCAGATTTTAAAGAGAGATCACCTGTTAATCCTTTTTAATGAGCAGCAATAATTATAGTCCTGGCCTAGACCTTTTTACCTCACAAAAAATCAAACTATTTGAGCTTTTTCTTCATATTTAAACCCAGATTTTAAAGAGAGATCACCTGTTAATTCTCATTAAGTAACAGCAATTTTTGTATTCCCATCCTTGATACTTTTACCTCACAAAAATCAAAATATTTGCGCTTTCCTTCACATTTAAACACAGATTTTAAGAGAGATCACCTATTAATCCACTTTATTCAGAATCAATTTTTAAAGTCTTATCCTAGACACTTTTACCTCATAAAAATCAAAATATTTGAGCTTTTCTTCACATTTAAACCCAGATTTTAACAAGATATTATTTATTTTAGGTTAAAACTCCTTAAAAAAAACCCCAAATCTCTTCCTTAACAGGCCTGACCACGGAATGAAAGATTCCTGAGAGGGTAAAAAATATTAAAAAAAATTGAATTTTTACTTACTGCCTTATAAACTGAACTGCATCCTCGTACTTCATTCCACATTCAATGAGAGCAAGTGCGACCAGAACGGGAGCCCTGAAGGAAAAAAAAGGAAAAAAATCAATATTTAAGGAAAAATCCCCAGAAATAAGAAATGGAATCCTTCAAAATTCATCCAATTCCTCTCCCAAACAAGCAGCTGAAGGGTTTATTTTTTTTTCTTCCTTATTTTGATGTAAAATGATTTTTTTTGAAGGGATTTTGCTTCTAAAAGGAATAAAAATCAATAGCAGCACTTTAGTGGTTGGGGTATGAGAATAATGGTGGATTTTTCACCTCGTTTACTGGTTTTTGACGTATTTGAGGGTGGACTGAGGTATGGATTTGGAGATATTTATATATTTTTTTATTTTTTAAGTCATTTTGTCAAGGAGCAGGGTTAAGTTGAATTTTCTGCTTTATAATCTGCGTTTCAGAATCAGTAAAGGGTAAAAAAAAGGGTTTTGAACAGTCAGGAATCCCAGAATACATTGATTTTTCTCCACCCCACAGTGCAAGAGGCATCTCTAAGGGTGAAGAATTAAAGAGGTGCCAGGAATTGGATAATTCCTGGGGCTGAAATAAGAAAATCCAGGAGGAATAACTCCCACTGTCACCTGAAAAAATACAATTATTCATTCTCCAAGGGTGAATTGGAGCAATTCACACCACTTTTAAATGAGGGAGTTCATGATTGACACAAGTGTCCTCTGAAGTTTGTTATCAATTATGAAATTAATCAATTAATCCATATAATAAATGAATATAATACACGGTATGTATAAAATAATTTAATAAAGATTAAGGAAATTAGGAATTAATTAATATTGTGTTAAGTCCCTGCTGCTTTCATGACACAAATTTGATGTTGGTTTAAATGATTTGGGAGAAAACAGAGAAATTAAGGGGTTGTGAAACACCTTCCTACCAAATAAATAAAATTTATTATTGTGTTGATTTATTATTCAATATAATTAAAAAATTATATTTATTATTATTAAATTCAATATTATTAAATTTATTCTTATTTGACCCAATTTAAAGCCAAAAGAATATTATATAATATATACAATATTATATATTATATTATAATGTATAATATATATTGTATATTAATAATAATATACGAATAATGTCTAATATAATATATAATAAATTAATAACATATTGTATATAAAATTATATATTATATTTATATTATATAATTATATATTTTGTATATGAATTATATAATTATAGATATAATTAAATAATAAATTATTTAATGTAATTAAATACAATAATAAAAATAAAGAATAAATTTAATAGTAATAATAAATAATAACTATTAAACATATTATTAAATTCACTATTATTAAATTTATTCTTATTTAACCCAATTTAAAGCCAAGAGAATAATATTATATATTATGTATTATATGTTATATAGAATAGATACTGTATATGTTACATATATATATTAAAATATATATAACATATTACATATAATATTATATATATTATAATATATATAATATATTATATATAACATATTATATACATAATATAATATATATAACATATATATAATATATATATTATAATGTATCTAACATATATAATATTACATATAAATATATATGTAATATTATGTATTTATACATAACCATATAAATATATAATAATGTTATATCATAAATAATATAATAATTATATTAGTATAATTTATATATATGTATTATAGATATCCATATATATTTGTAGTACATATATTATATATTATAAATAGAATTAATAAATTATTTAGTATAATTGAGCCCCAAATAAGAATAATAAAAATAATAATTAATAAATAATTAATAAATAAAAAATTATAATAATAATAATAATAAATTTAATAAATTTAATAGTACCACTCTAATAATGATTATTATAAAAAATATTAAATAATATTAAAATATTATTATTAAATCGACTGTTATTATTTAATTTATTGTTATTCAAGTGAAAGGCACCGACCTCCCCAGCCCTGCCACGCAGTGAACGGCCACGCAGCACCCGGGCTCCTCCCGAAATTTGCTTTTCAAAAGGTTCAGCCAGTCCTCCACGATCTGACCTGGGGGCGGCGCTCCATCATCAAAGGGCCAGTCCTGAGGGGGAAAAAAAAAATCCCAAAAATTCCATGAAATCCGCAGCCTCCAGCATCCTGCACTCAGCAACAACAACAAGGAAAAAAAGCCTCATAAACACAATTTTGGGGTTTTTATTTCCTGGAGTTTCAGGTGGATAACACGCAACATGAAATGTTAAATAACCATGCATAACTTTGTGGTGATTTCTGCAATAAAGAGTTTTTTTACACAAATCCCTGCCTCCAAAATACCATTTTATTAAAAAAAAAAGTGAAAATCAATAGGCATTTTCAGGTAAAATGCCGGCTGTAGCATCCTTTTAAAATCCCATTTGTGCTTCAGGCGAAAATTCCCAAAATGCTCCTAAAAATTCCCAATTCCAGAGGAGCTGCCAGGAATTCAGGGAGCTCCCAATCACCTGGGTGCTTTCAATGGAAAAAAACCCAAAAAAACCCCATTTTATGAGCAGAAAAGTGCTCAAATAATGGGAAAGAATCACATTTTTTGCTGTTGAAGGGGCAGCATTATTGATATTATTGATATCAAGAATATCAATATTATTGCAAATAAAGTCAATATTATTAATATCAACATTAGCAATATTATTGATATAAATAATATCTATACTATTAATATCAATAATATAAATATTAATGTTTATAATATAAATAATATAAATAATATCAATATTATTAATATCAACAATATCAATATTAATATCAATAATATCAAATTATTAATATCAATAATACCAATATTATTAATATCAATAATCAAAAATGCCGTGGAAGCATCTTCCCGTTTTTCCTCACACAACTTTCTTGGAATTTGTGCTTCAAATCTTTCCTTTCAGGCCCAAGCACATCATCTCATAGTTTATAATTTTCTTGGGTGTGGGGAGTGCTGGAGAAAAGGGAAAAAATAATAATAATCGTAATTATTTAGCACTTTTCTTTAGATGATTGTGATGTATTTTAGCAGCAAAACTCCTGGCAGGCTCCTGGATTATTCCAGCACCTCTGAAAATGGAAGGAAATTGGATTAAAAAGATCCCTCTCGTCTCATCAGGACAAAAAAAACCTCTTTTTTGGAGCACTTTGAGAATATGTTCTGATGAAATAATATCCTCTGAAACCCAAAAAAACCAGCAGAGTTTTCATTCAGCACTTCCTGAGGAGCAAACACCAGGTGAGAGCTACAAAAACCCCAAAAAAATCAAAATATTTTTATATGGGATTAATTCACCGAGGCGGAAGAGCGCAGAGAAGTCCTTTGTTAAAATAGTTGGAAAATTAAAAATATCTGGGACAACACAGCAAAGGGAAAGGCCATGGGGATAAGATCATAAATCAAAATTTGTTCTTTCTAATAAAAGGTTTTTCTGGGATTTTCCACCCAATCCCACACGGTTATTTTAGGTCTGGCCCAGGAAGAGAGGTACAGACACCAGGGTGCTGCTTTGGAAAGAGGATTTTCTGTGCTTAATTGAAATTAAATCTTTTCTTTCCTATCCACACAACTCCTGAAAAATCAAGGAGTGAGAAAAGGACAACAAGGAAAAATATCCCTCGGATCCTGAAGAGGAAAAAAGCAACAGCAGCAACTCTGGAAGCCAAAAAATGCCAAAAATCCCCTCAAAAAAAAACAAACTGAAGGTGAAAAAAGGCACCACAGCACCTCTGGAAGCCAAAAAGTGCTAAAAATCCTCTCGGGAAAAAATGCTGAACATGAATAAAGGCACCACAGCACATCTGGAAGCCAAAAATCCCCTCAGAAAAGAAATATTGAAGGTGAACAAAGCACCACAGCTGCTCTGGAAGCCAAAAAATGTCAAAAATCCCCTCAGGAAAAAAAATACTGAGAGTGAGAAAAGGCACCACAGCAACTCTGGATCTAAAAAATGCCAAAAATCGCCTCAGAAAAGAAATATTGAAGGTGAACAAAGCAACCACAGCTGCTCTAGAAGCCAAAAAGTGCCAAAAATTATCTCAGGAAAAACATACTGAGAGTGAAAAAAGCACCACAGCACCTCTGGAAGCCAAAAAATGCCAAAAATCCCCTCAGGAAAAAAATAGTGAAGAGGAACAAAGGCACCATAGCAACTCTGGAAGCCAAAAAATACCAAAAATCTCCTCAAAAAAAAAATACTGAACATGAATAAAGGCACCACAGCACCTCTGGAAGCCAAAAAGTGCCAAAATCCCCTCAGGAAAAAATACTGAAGGTGAACAAAGCAACAGCAGCAACTGTGGAAGCCAAAAAATGCCAAAAATTCTCTCGGGAAAAAATATTGAAGGTGAACAAAGCACCACAGCTGCTCTGGAAGTCAAAAAATGCCAAAAATCCCCTCATAAAAGAAATACTGAAGAGGAAAAAAGCACCACAGCACCTCTGGAAGCCAAAAATCCTCTCAGAAAAGAAATATTGAAGGTGAACAAAGAACCACAGCTGCTCTGGAAGCCAAAAAATGCCAAAAATCCCCTCAGAAAAAAAATTACTGAAGATTAACAAAGCACCATAGCTGCTCTGGAAGCCAAAAATCCCCTCAGAAAAGAAAATACTGAAGGTGAACAAAGCACCCACAGCAACTCTGGAAGCCAAAAAGCACCAAAAATCCTCTCAGGAATAAAAAAAACCCAACTTTTTTCTGGTTTTGTGCTCCTGAAGTGCAGCAACCCTCAGGAATTAAAAATTAAATCCATCCCAGCTCCTGGAGCCCATCCCCTGCAGGGAAGAGCAGCCCCAGGGAACAGCTCATTCCCAATTTTCTCACTCTGATTTTTTTCACAATTTTTTTTTCACTTTTTTTTTTTTTTCTGGAGCCATCACGTTTTACCCATGACCTGCTGCCGGGTTTGCCAAAAAAAACCTCCCATTTTCAGGGGTTTCACCACATTTTGTGCTAAAATAGACATTAAATAGTGCTAAAAGAGGCAATAATCTTCCCCCAGGCTGTGTTTTTTAATGTTAAATGTTATTTTTTTTACAGGCAAATATTAACTTGAAAGAGCAAGGTGTTATTTTCTCAGCTGGGGGGAACTCAATCCCATTTCAGAGCAGCATGGAAAAAAAAAACAACAAAAAAAGCAGGAATTCATGGGGAAGATGAGCTGGATTTATCTTTTTCCTGGAGCAGTGTCCTGAGGTTTTTTGGGGTGAGGGAAATATCTCAAAAAGGAGATTCTGCCCAAAGTGAGAGGCACAAAACCAGGGCAGAGCTGCAGGAAACCTCATTTCCAGTTGGGATTTTTTGGGTTTTTTTTAAGCAAATCTTCCTCAAAGAGCAGCTTTCGGTTCAAAATTGAGGTTTAAAAGCTTCCTGAGATGCAAAAATCCTGAATTATTTTAAAAACACAAGCTCCAGAGCACTGGCCAGCTTCTGGAGAAGGTGGGAATTTCATCCCAGCTGGGAATTCCAACCCCAGGAGTGTCCAAAGCCAGGTTGGAATAACCTGGAAAATTGGAGCATCACTGGCCACGGTGAGGATGAATTTTAAGGATTCCAACCCAAAATATTCCAGGGTTTCATGGTTCTCTCCTGCCACAGAAATTTGTAGCAATGTGTCACCCACAGGTTCAAAAATGGCAATTTCTGTAAGAGCAAGGAGAGGGGATTTTATCCACGTCCTGAGAAAAATGGCAGCAAAGCCAAAAAAAAAAAAATGCTGTGGCCAAAAATAAAGACCAAACCAGGCTTCAAGCACAGGGCTGAGCAGCAGGCATTACCAAAATATTAGACAAAATTATACAAAATATTAGACAAAATTATACAAAATATTAAACTAAATATTATACAAAATATTATACAAAATAATCCTAAATATTATACAAAATTATACTAAATATTATCCAAAATCATACTAAATATTATCCAAAATAATACAAAATATTCTACAAAATACAAAATATTCTACAAAATTATATTAAATATTAAACTAAATTATACTAAATAGTATACTAAATATTCTACAAAATATTAAGTATTATACTAAATTATACTAAAGATTATACAAAATATTCTACAAAATACTACATATTCTACAAAATAATACTAAATATTCTACAAAATATTCTACAAAATATTCTACAAAATTATACTAAATATTCTACAAAATTATACTAAATATTATCCAAAATTACACTAAATATTATCCAAAATACCACACAGAAATAATAGCTAAAAAGCAAACAAAAACACCTCAACAAATCCAAACCCACACAAAAATCCAACGAGTTCCTCAAACCCACTTTTACCTGGTACTAAATATTTTATTTTTTTGGCCAAGCTGGACCAGCCCCAAGCACTGAAGAGATTCCCCACGAGTTACAGAGGTGAAAATTCACATTTTTAGTCAGTTTTAAAGGGAACTCACGAGAACTTGGATTCCTTCTTTCTCGATTGGAGCTTGATCGTAAGTGGCGTCACAAACTCGCACCAAGGTGGTCACCCCGTATTTCTTCAGCTCCTTGAAGAGAAAAGAAAACAATGAGCAGAGATGAATGAAAAATCTCTTTTTATCAGCTAAAAAAATCTATGTTTTATATATTTTCGGGGTAACAAAGTGGGAAGGGGGTGAGGGGTAAAATTGGTGAGGAAATTTTAAAACCGACAGACAAAAAAAAAACCAAGAGAAACGTTTCTGAGGGGAAAAAATTGCAATTAGAAGAGTAGAATTGCAATTGTGAGGGTAAAATTGCAATTGTGAGGGTAAAATTGAAATTATGAGGGCAAAATCTCAATTGTAAGTGGAAAAATTGCAATTATGAGGGTAAAATTGCAATTATAAGAGCAAAATTGCAATTGTAAGTGGAAAAATTGCAATTTTAAGTGTGAAATTGCAATTATAAGCATAAAAATCACAATTATAAGCGTAAAAATCACAATTATAACTGTAAAAAAGACAATTATAAGAGTAAAATTGCAATTTTAAGTGGAAAAATCACAATTATAAGGGTAAAATGGCAATTATGAGCGTAAAATTGCAATTTTAAGTGTAAAAATCACAATTATAAGGATAAAATGGCAATTGTAAGTGTAAAAATTGCAATTATAAGGGTAAAAGTACAATTATAAGTGTAAAATTGCAAATATAAATGTAAAAATCACAATTATAAGAGTAAAATTGCAATTATAAGTGTAAAATTGCAATTGTAAGGGTAAAATTGCAATTGTAAGAGCAAAATTGCAATTTTAAGTGTAAAAATCACGATTATAAGGGTAAAATTGCAATTTTAAGTGTATTTCATTTTCTGAGCAAGGAGAAAGCTCAGCTCCAGCTCTTAACTCAGCAGCTGAGCAATGGTTGATTTATTTATCACAAACAGCGCATTGCTCAATGAAAAACAACATTTTAGAGTCACAAAACCAAAATATTTTTATCACGGGAGGGGTTGGGTGGGAGCTCAAATCCCACCCAGTTCCACTCCTGTGGCTGGGGACACCAACCTGGCCTGGGACATTTCCAGCTCCTCTGGGAATTCCATCCCAGCCCCTCCCAGGGAGGAATTCCCTGGATTTTTAACTTAAATCTCCCGGTTTTTTCTCTTTATCACGTCCAAGGATGCTTTGATGTAAAGGGGGATGTGTTTGTATCCCAAAAGTGAAGCTCATCCAAGCCAAGAAATGCAGGAATTCACAAAAAAATAAAAATAAAAAAAATAAAACCAAACACCAGTGAATTCTGTTGTCATATTGCAAGGAGAATGTGAAAAATAAAGATGAAAAAACCCTGAAATTTCCTTCCAGAGGTGAGGAAGGACTCGTCAGCAAATTCCTGGACAGGAATTTGGGAATTTTTTGGACTCATTGTTCTTGTCCAAGGAATAAATCCTTGATGGAAGTGGGGAGTTTTTTTATCCCAAAAGTGAAGCTCATCCAAGCCAAGAAATGCAGGAATTCAGAAAAAAAAAAATCAGCAGTGATTCTCATACTGTGAGAAATGTGAAATATTGTGAGGAGAATGTGAAAAATAAAGACATAAAAACATGAAATTTCAGGTATCAGGCACTGAGAGGGGAGGGAGGACTGGTCAGCAGATTGCTGGGCAGGAATTTTGAGGGATTTTGGAATTTTTTGGACTCCTTACCTCGATGAACTTGCTGAGGGTTGCATTGGTTGGGTTGTGAGTGATCAAGAAACGCAGATTTTCATAAGTAATTTCCACGGGGGCTGGACGGTTCATAATGGCAAAGAAAATGTGTGAGGGGCCAAAAAAAAAAAAAAAAAAAAAAAAGAAAAAAAAAAAAAAAACAAAAA
>QUSF01000199.1:38102-54096 GCA_003676055.1 Chloebia gouldiae | reverse complement strand
GGGGTCTGTAGGAAATATGGGGTCTGTGGGGTTTGTGAGGTCTGTGGGGTCTGTGGGGTGTAGGGGGTCTGTGGGGTCTGTAGGGTTTTGTGGGATCTGTGGGAGCTGTGGGGTGTGGGGGGTTTGTAGGGTCTGTGGTGTGTATGGGGTCTGTGGGAGTTATGGGGTGTGCGGGGTCTGTAGGAAATATGGGGTCTGTGGGGTTTGTAGGGTCTGTGGGGTGTAGGGGGTCTGTGGGGTCTGTAGGGTTTTTTGCTTTCTGTGGGACCTCTGGGATCTATGGGCTCTATAGGGTCTGTAGGAACTGTGGTGTCTGTGGGAAATGTGGGAACTGTGAGGTCTGTGGGGTCTGTGGGATTTGTGGTGTTTGTGGCACCTGTGGGGTCTATGGGGTCTGTAGGAAATATGGGGTCTGTAGGGTTTTGTGGTAACTGTGGGATCTATGGGGTGTATGGGGGCTGTGGGAACTGTGGGAGTTGTGGGGTTGATAGGGTCTGTGTGGTCTGTAGGAAATACGGGGTCTGTGGGGTCTGTGGGGTCTGTGGGAAATGGGGGAACTGTGGGAAATGTGGGGTCTGTGGGAGCTGTGGGATTTGTGGTTGTGGGGTCTGTAGGGATTTGTGGTGTTTGTGTGGCCTGTGGGGTCTGTGGGACCTGTGGGGTCTGTGGGAACTGTGGGGTCTGTGGAGTTTATTGGGTCTGTAGGAAATGTGGGTTCTGTGAGAGCTGTGGGGTCTGTGGGGAGTCTGTGGGATATGTGGGGTCTGTGGGATGTTGGGGTCCCAAATCACACACACCCCTCCCGTCCCGCCGGCCGTGGCGTGCGGGAGCCAGGAAACGGCACGGGAAAAGCTCCGCTTGGAGCCAGCCTGGCTTTTGTTCCCACCATAAACTTCCCTCTGCGAGGAAGGATGCGCTGGAAGGTGTCCGGGCCAGGGGAGCGGAGCCCTGCCAGCCCTGCTCCCGGCTGGATGCTGCATTCCCGCTTTTCCAGCTGGATGCTGCATTCCCACTTTTCCGCAGGCTGCTCCCGAGGCCAGCTCAGGGTCAGGCAGCCCTTTATCAGCCTGAGGCTGGGAGATAAGGAGCGTGGGATGCCCGGGCCAGGGCCTTGTGGGGGATCCCGTTCTGTGCCAGGAGGGATCCACAGGCTGGGAAAAGCCGTGTGGGGATGCTGATCCCCCAAAACTGCCCTGGACCGTGTCACACGATGTCCCCAGTGTCACCCTGGGGCGCACAGCCCGGCCTGGAGGGGTTTGAGTTTGGGGTCTAGCTCTGTTGGCCAATATCCCAACTCCGGAGCCCAGGGAAGGGCTCCAAGAAAAGAGACGGAGGAGATTCCTCCTCCTTCCCGCTCAGCGACTCGCAGCACCCCGGCAGAGCAGGGAAGGGGGTGCTGGGCTGGGAAAGGCCCAGGGCTGGGGCAGATCCCACGGGATGATCCCACAGGAGGGGGAAAAGCCAGCCCAGAAATAGCAAGTGCAGTTGCAGAAGGCGCTGGTTGCCATGGGATCTTCACAACCAAAAAATGACGGGGCTCTGGCAAACACAAGAAGGGGCCCTTTCATGGTTTCTATGGGAAGTCAGAGCCTCTCCACAGCCTCCCGGGCTGGAGCCCTGCCCAGGGCAGGAAGGATTTGGGGACACTGGTGCTGGGGCCTCCTGAATTCCCAGGAGAGCTTTGCTTGGTCCGGGAGGCTTTTCCCAGGTGCACCTCAGAGGTCACTGGGTACCACGAGCTGTGCCCAGCTCCTGCCTGGTACAGCGGAGAGATTCCCTGCTCCTCCTGCTGGAATTCCCATCAGGAATCCCCCAGCATGGAAGATTTTCCTGCTGCAGCTGAGGAAGCTCAGCCCCTTCACCCCGAGCCCCCACGGGATGCGCATCCGGAGCATCCCGGGTGAGTTTCCACATCCTGGGAAGGCCAAACTGCTGCAGCACGGAAGGGGCAGCCCCCAGACCCTACAGGAGCAGCCCCCAGACCATAAAGCAGCTCTGGGCTGTCCCCAAGGTCTGTCCCCATCACTGCCGTGGCGGCAGAAGCCTTCCCCATCCATCCAGCCCAACTCTCCCTGCTGGAATTCCCTCCCCGGAGAGATTTAATTAGTTAATTCCCTTGCTATTTATAAATCGATATGGAAATCCCTCTGTTTTTATTCCTAGCGCTGTCGGTCGCCATGGCTGGGTCCCTTTAACTCGAGGTAAAATCCCGGAGAGGATGATTCGGGTCCATGAATAAATAATTGCCTTAATTCCTCGTTAAGGGCTGGGGGAGTGCGGGGCAGGACGAGGGGCTGGGGCCGGTCCCTCCTGCCCTTCTCCAGCCCGGCGGGGCCGGGCTGAGCTCCCTGCTCTGCCCTGCAGCCTCTCAGCGCTTAACACCCAATAAATTAATCATCAGCCGCAGTTTAAGTAGGTCTGGAAAGTGGAAAACAACATCCGCAAGGATCTGGCGTCCCCCCGGCCTGGCGGGCAGGAGCAGCAGAGATTTGTCTGCCCGTCCATCTGCTGGAGGAGCAGACAGACCCTAATCTGTCCGTCTGCGGGGATCCCGCAAATTCCAAAGCTACCGGAGGCATCTCCTGCCCCGCTCCAGCTCCCCGGCAGGGCACGGACGGGATCCACCGCGGGGCTGGGGCCGGTCCCACCGGGAGGGTTTGGTGTGTCCGGGTTGTGCTGGAATTCAGAGATTTTTGGTTTGGGATGGTTCCTGTCCTCCACCCCGGGGTCACCAAATGTCCCCAGCCCCGCAGGGAGGAGGGGAAGGTGGGAGATGGGAAAGGTGGGAACTGGAAAAGAGAAATGGGAAAAGTAGGAGCTGGAAAAGATGAGAAAGGTGGGAGATGGGAAAGGTGGGAAATTGGAAAGGTGAGAGCTGGGAAATCTGGGAAAGCTGGGAACTGGAGAAGCTGGGAGCTGGGAAATGTGGGAGATGGGAAAGCAGGGAGATGGAAAAACTGGGAGATGGGAAAGAAGGGGGATGGGAAAGGTGGGAGCTGGAAAAGCAGGGAGATGGGAAAGAAGGGGGATGGGAAAGGTGGGAGCTGGAAAAGCTGGGAGATGGGAAAGCTGGGAACTGGGAAAGCTGGGAGATGGAAAAACTGGGAGCTGGAAAAGCTGGGAGATGGGAAAGCTGGGAACTGGGAAATCTGGGAGATGGAAAAACTGGGACATGGGAAAGGTGGGAGATGGGAAAGCAGGGAGATGGGAAAGGTGGGAGCTGGAAAAGCTGGGAGATGGGAAAGCTGGGAACTGGGAAAGCTGGGAAGTGGGAAATCTGGGAGATGGAAAAGCAGGGAGATGGGAAAGCAGGGAGATGGAAAAACTGGGAGATGGGAAAGAAGGGGGATGGGAAAGCAGGGAGATGGGAAAGCTGGGAGATGGGAAAGCAGGGAGATGGGAAAGCTGGGAGATGGGAAAGCAGGGAGATGGAAAAGCAGGGAGATGGGAAAGCAGGGACATGGGAAAGCAGCAGTGGATGTGCCAGGGGACAGCCACGGCCACCCCGGGAGCTCCAGGGCCGCCGTGGCCGCTCCAGGGGCAGCAGCTCGGAGCTGGAAGGGGCAGGGAAGGACGAAGGACAGACGGACGGACGCCCGAGCCGAGGGAGGGGAGGCAGAGCCGGGCACCCACGGGGAGGGTGGGTATTTGGTTATTTATATCCACAGCCCTCCCGCAGCGCCGCAGGAGAGGCTGGCTTCGGGAGAGACGGGGATTCCTTGGGATGAAAGCTGGGAAAACGCCTGCCAGGGGGGCCTGGCGGGGTGGGGGGTGTCCCTGTCACCCCCCAGCCCTGCTGCAGGTTCCACACCACAGCCGTGTCCTGCTGCTCTGGGACAGGGACACGGGAATGTGTCCCCAGCCCGACAGCCAGAGCCACGCCGGGGCCGTGGTGGGAACGGCCCCGGGGGGATGAGCCCTGGTGCCGTTCCTGTTTGGGGTCCCTCGTGGCTTTGGGATGGGACACGGGAATGTCTCGGGGCTGTTGTGTGCAGGGATGGGTTTGGAGGGGCCCTGCGAGGGCTGGCGCTGGTGGAGGTGGGGATAGGGTGGGGTGGGATCAATGGGATGGGGTGGGATGGGATCCATGGGATGGTTTGGGATCCATGGGATGGGATCCATGGGATGGGGTGGGATGGGATGGTTTGGGATCCATGGGATGGGATCCATGGGATGGGGTAGGATGGGATCCATGGGATGGGGTGGGATCCATGGAATGGTTTGGGATCCATGGGATGGGATCCATGGGATGGTTTGGGATCCATGGGATGGGGTGGGATGGGATCCATGGGATGGGGTGGGATGGCACAGCAGCACAAGGCCAGTTTGCATTCCAGGATGACGTGAAGGTGGGAAGAGAAGTGTGGATTTGCTGTGGGCATTTCCCAAGGCTGAATGGCTGCTGGGACAGCGGGAAGGGCTCCCCAGCCAGGTTCTCCTCCCCAGCTGGGAACACCAGGCTGGAGCTGGGATTGGGAACAGACACCGTGTGCCCACACTAATCCCACACTGATCTCCCCAAAGGCCAGAACCTCCCTGGAACTGTGTTTTCCAGCAGGGAACACCCTGCCCAGCTCCCGTGGCTGCTCGGGACACTCCGGCCCTCAGGGCCAGCCCGGCAGCCGGCCAAGGGCTTTTTATCAACTCGCACCCAAAAGTCAATCAGGAAGATGCCGCCTGTTTTAATTAACAGCAATTTCGCTCTGCCGGGGGTGAGCCGATGTGCCGGGGGGGGAGGGAGGGAGGCCAGAGACAAAACATGACCTTGTTGGTGCAGCACACACAGCAGGACTTTGTTTTCCCCTCGGAGTCTGGCCTTGGATGCTGCTGGGCTCGTGGCACAGCTGGGTGATGGGGACAGGGGGTCCTGCCAGCCCTGGTGGCTCTGGGGCAGCTCCAGTGGGAGCAGGGTGCCTGGAAAACTCCAGAGCTGGGGATGTGGCACGTGGGAGCTGTCCTCAGGGAGCGCTGGGGGCTCGGGGCTGGCACAAAAGGGATTTTGGGAGCCCCCAGTGACATCCAGGGGTGGCTGGGTGCTGGATCCCCGCTGGCACGGCTGGGTCCTGGCAGGGATCCTGGCAGGCCCCAAGCCAGTGCAAACAATCCATCGGCTCAGTCCCGTTTTCCTTTCCCCTCAGTTCTCCCATTCCAGGAAATCAGAGAGGAGGAAAAACCCCGAGGAGGAAAAACTCCCTGTGAGTGTGCCAGGGTGCTCAGTGAGGTGGGGCGTGACAGAGGGCACAGCCCGGCCCCACAGCAGGACCCGACCCCACAGCAGGACCCCCAGGGATGACGGGGCTGGGATGAGCAGGTCCCTGGAAAGAGAAAACCTCGAGATGTGGCACCCTGGGGTGACAGAACCCTGGGGTGACAGGAGCGAGGCCACCTACACCAGGACAGTCCTGGGGGGGACAGGAAGGGGCCAAGTGGCACCATGGGACCCCCCCAGGGGTGACAGGGCTGGGGGCACAGGCACTGCGGGGGTGTTGGTGACGGGGGCAGAGGCACCCGGGGGTTCTGGGGTTTGGGGGGAGCAGCACCCCGGGGTAATGGGGTTGGAGGAGAGACACCCCAAAAGGGTCAGGGATGGGCGAGCAGCACCCCGGCGGTGACGGAGCTGCCGTGAGACCCCACCCAGGACGGGGGCGACCCCACCCAGGATAGGGGTGCCCCCATCCCACCCCACCCGCCCCGACCTTCGGGGGCGCACAGGCGGGGAGGGGGCTCGGCGGCCACCAGAACCCCCCGGTGCCGGCGGGGCGGCGGCTCCATCGCGCTGCCCCCGCCCCCGGGGCGGGCTCGGTACCGTCCCTCCCCCGCCCCTCGCCTTATCAGCGGCCGGCGGGGGGCTCGCCCCACTCCCGCCCAGCGCAGCCGCCGCGGCGGGGCCGGCACCTCCCCGAGTGCCGCACCATGGGCAGCCAGGGCTCCAAGGCGGCGGGCGGCGACCCCGACACCGCCAAGGCCAACGGGCAGGTGGGTACCGGGGGGCACCGGGGGGCACCGTGCGCCCCGCCGGGACGGGAGGCAGCGCGGACAAAGGCGCGGAGGGGGAGGGCGCGGTGATGGAGCCGAGCGGAGCGTTCCAGCCCCGGGGGGACTCTCCAGCCCGGCGGGCACCGCGGGATGCGGCACCGCCCGCGCCGCGCCCCGGGCTCCCCCCGGCACCGGGCGGGTCCCGTCCGCCGCCGCGCCCCGGTACCGGGAGTGGAGCGCGGGCGCCGCCCGGTGGTAACGCGCTGGGCCCCCCCACCCCGAGCGGATCCCCCCGTGAGACCCCAACCCAGGCTCGTTGCACCCCTTTTTTTTGGGTCGGCCCCCCCCCCCCCCGGTGCGCTCCTTTTCCTCGGGGGAGCCCCGCTCTGTGCCCGGTGCTCCCCGTTTCCACCGGCTGCGAACCCCCCCCCGTTCTCCCCCGCCCCGTTCCCGTCTCCTTTCCCCCCGTGGATGCTCCGGGCGCTCGGTGCCCCCCCTTTTCCCGGGCGGGAGCCCCGAGCGGGGTGCGGGGGGCGTGGGGAGGGGGTGCCGGCGGTGCCTAACGCGCTGCCCCCGCAGGAGAACGGCCATGTGATCTCCAACGGGGACATGACGGCCAAGGCGGGGGTCGAGGCGGCCCCCCAGAACGGGAACGGCTCGGCGGAACCCCCCAAGGAGGAGAGCGAGGGCGAAGCGGGCGACGCGGACACCATCGAGCCCGCCCCGGCCGCCGCCGACGGCGCCGAGCCCAAACCCGAAGGAGCTGCAGCCCCTAAGGACGCCCCCAAGAAGAAGAAGAAGTTCTCCTTCAAGAAACCCTTCAAGCTGAGCGGCATCTCCTTCCGCAAGAACAAGAAGGAAGGCGGCGACTCCTCCTCCTCCTCGCCCACGGAGGAGCAGGGCAGGAGCGAGGAGAGCCCAGCGGAGGGGCTGCAGCCCTCGGCTCCCCCCGAGGAGCCGGCGGCCGAGGAGGAGCAGCAGGGCGAGCCCAGGGATGGAGGAGAAGCCGCGGGCAGCCAGGAGGAGGAGAAGCAACAACAACAACAGCAAGGAGGAGGGGAGAACCACGGAGCCACCGAGGAGCCCTCGAAAGCCGCGGAGCCCGCAGCGAGCCCGGCGGCGGCGGAGCAGGAGGAAGAAGAGTAGAGGCCGCTCGGGCATCGCCCTCACCGGGGACTCTCAGGCCGCCCCCCGACCCTCCCCGGGCAGCCCGGATCGCCTCGGAGCCGCCCGCAGCGCCCCGGCCCCTGGAACTGACAGCACGCCCCGCACAGCCCCGCCCTCGCTGGGAGTTCTCGCCCCGTCCCCGGTAGAAAAAAAAGCTGGTTTGGGTTCCCATCACCGCCGCCACTCGGAGTAGTTTGAGATGAATTCCTTGGAAATATGAAAAAAAAAATGATTAAAAAAAATATATAACGGCAACGACAACAAAACGAACAGGGGAGGAAGATTTGTCCCGGACGCCACTGGAGTTTATAGTTTGTAACAACCCGGATCCCAAATCCTGCTCTGGATCTCTCCAGACTGTCCTTTCTCCTCCCGGTCCCACTGACTGTTCAATGGAATTTTTGATTTTTTTTTTTTTGTATTTTTTTTTCCTTCATTTCTCAGTTTACATTCCTGGTTCTGACTTTTTCGTTTCAAGTATTTCGTGCTTTTTATATAGAAATCGATGGTTTAAAAAGCTAATCTGGTTAGTTTTTTATAATGTCTTCTACTGGCTTAAAACCATAAAGCTTGTAAGTCCGCTGTGTTTAATTCTGCTTTAAGGGATAACTTTTAGGGTGTGGGGTGGAGAGAGGGGTCCCTGCCAGCTGTATAATGTGAAGCCAACGTTGTGTTGTTTTTTTTTTTTTTTTTTTTCCTGTAAAAAATTTTTTTATGGCCAAAAAAAAAAAAAAAAAAAAACAAAACGCTCGATTTGTAAAATTTTTATATATAAAAAAAAAAAAAAAAAAAAAAAAAAAGGGAAAAAAAAACCCCCAACAACAAAACCCAACCAAACAAAAGCTGTAATATTTGAAAGGAATAAATGGTGACCCCTTTATGGGAGAGCTCGAGTCCTTCTTGTCCCGAGTGGAGATCGCAGTTGCTAATTTAGCCCAACAGCTGCTGCCTTTAATCAGCGCTCGCCGTTAATTGACTCGCAGCAGATGCAGAGCCCGACCACAAAGGACTTTCCCAGCCCCATCGCTGCTCAGCTGCCTGCTCCGGACCTGCTTCCCTCCCAGTCCCTCTTAATTTTAATTTTTTTTAAATTTTTTTCTGTCAAAACCTTGGGGATTCTTCGCAGAATGAGGCGAAATTCCCGCTTTGAAGCTTGGTTTCTTTTAATTTAAATCGGTTTTTAAATTTATTTTATTTTTTTTTAGAGTGGGATTAGCTCCTGCGGGCTGAAAGGAGCACAAAAGGCGAGGGCTGGGAGCAAAGATTTCCTGAACAAAGGGAAAAAGGAGGCGACAATGGAGCCTCTGTCCCTGCTCCTGTCACCTGCAGTGGGATGGATTTTCCCGAGGAAGGAGCAGAGCTGGAAGCTGCTCCTGTCTCCAGTGGTTTTTCCATGGAAGCTCCTCCATTTCATGGCCCAATTTTCCCAGCCCAGCTGTTCTGGCCGGATTAAAAAAAACCCAAAAAAAACCAAAACAAACAAAAAAAGAATTAAAATAAAATAACCTCCCATTGTTCACCCAATGGGTGCCGCCCTGGCAAGGGCAAGGAGGGAATTACCCTAAAAAATTCCGTGTTTTAGGCAAGGAAACCAAAATCAGGGATCTGCATCCCAAGTGGATTCATGTCTTTGAGCAGAGGGGTGAAATAAATGGGGTTTTTAACCCAACTTTGAAGGCAAAGTGAGATTTGGGAGCATCCAGGCTCTTCCTGAGCCTCGAGGTAGGTGGGAATATCCCAAAATTCCGTGTTTTAGGCAAGGAAACCAAAATCAGGGATCTGCTTCCCAAATGGATTCATGTCTTAGAGCAGAGGGGTGAAATAAATGGATTTTTAACCCAATTTTGAAGGCAAAGTGGGATTTGGGGGCCTCGAGGTAGGTGGGAATATCCCAAAATTCCATGTTTTAAGCAAGGAAACCAAAATCAGGGATCTGCTTCTCGAATGGATTCATTTCTTTGAGCAGAGGGTGAAATAAATGGGATTTTTCCCCAGTTTTGAAGGGGATTTGGGAGCCTTGAGGGAGGTGGGAATATCCCAAAATTCCGTGTTTTAGGTAAAAAACCAAAATCAGGGATCTGCTTCCCAAAATGGATTCATTTCTTTGAGCAGAGGGTGAAATAAATGGGATTTTTCCCCACTTTTGAAGGGGTTTGGGAGCATCCGGCAGAGCTGCAGCCTGGCAGCCATTTTAGGAATCCTGGAGAAGGGAAGGGCTCGGGAAGGGGGAATTCAATGGGAATCCCATTCAAATTCCAGGGGTTTTGTTCCAAAAAGGGGAGGATTTAATGGTGGGAGGGAGGCTGGAGCCTCCCGGGGCTGTTCCAGCACCCAAAGCGGGCTGAGCACACACAAAAAGTGCTTTTTTTTCCACTCCAAAAAGAGCAGATTTGGGGTTTTGTGGCCATTTCAGGTGTGATCAGCACTCAGCTCCACAATGGAGCTGCTCCTAATTAAAGAAAGGAATTTTCATCCTCTTGGATTCTGGATAAAACCCACTTCAATTCAGCCCAAAGATGAATTAAGTCCATCCCTTGCCATCAATTTTTATTTTATTCCTAAATTTTATTCCCAAATTGCTCCACTCCAACCACAAAGGCAGGTCAGGGGTGAGGAGCCAGCTGGAATTTGGGAATAAAACCACCCAGCAGCAAAAAAAAACAAAATAAAAAATCCCCCAAACCCCTCACATTTTGGGTTCCTTTTTCCAGGGAAAATCTCAAGGCTGGTTTGTAAAAAATACTTGGGGAAAAGACAAAAAAAAAATTACAAAAAAGTAACAATTTACAAGAGATTCGAGCAGTTGTTTAGGTGTGGGATAAATAAATAAATGAAATGTTTTAGTGGATGGGATTAAACCGACATTCCTCAGAGAAAGAGGGAATTAATGCCTTAATTTTCTTCCCAAATCCTAATTCCACCTCTAATTTTTTTTATTTTTGTTGTTGGGATCTCCATGAGATCCAAGAACAGCTCTGAAAATGAATTAATTAAGCAAAAAAAAACCAGGCCAGGCTCACACCAACCGTAGAAATGGAGCAGTTTTATTACAAAGGTTCTGAAAATTCAAAATAAACGCATCTTTAAAAAACCACAATAGATTTTTCCCCTCCCTCCCCCATTCCCCAGACACAAAGTTACACTGATCTCCCTCTTGCTTCACATAAAAACACTGAAAATCAGAGTGAAAACCTCACTCAGACCCCAAAGAGGCTAAAAAAAAAAAAATCCACGGTGAGGTGGGGGAAAAAAAAAAAAAAAAAAGGGGGGGGGAAAAAAAAGGAATAAAAAAAAAAATTTTTTGAAAAAAAAAAAAAAAAAACCAAAACCTGTGTGAAGTTTTAGCAGCATTATTGGAGTTGAAACCCTCAGCAGTGCTCCCGTGGGAGGGTGCAGAACCTCTGGAATTCCAGAGGGATCCCCCTGAGAAAGGAGAGCAGCGAGTGGGAACTGCCTGAAAAAAATTAAAAATTAAAAAAAAATCGGAATTTTTTCCACCCCCCTTGCCAAAAGTTGTTTTTTCCCTCGTGTCCGAAGCTGAGCTGTACAAAAGGAGAGGTAAAAAGGTCACAAAGGAGATTTGAGGGTGTGGGAGGAGCTGTGAAAACGCTCCGAGCCCCATCTGCTGTTCCCGATAAAAATGGGATTTATTGGCCCTGCGAGGGAAATGCAGTTGGAAAACTTGGCTTAAAAAATCAGAGAAAAAATCGGTTTTTTAGGGACACGCGTGAGGAGAAGGTGTCAGCCGGGCTCTGCGCTGGCTTTGAGGGGATTTCTGGGGTTTCAGGAGGAAAATGAAGCCAAAAAAGGAGGAATTTTCTCCACACCCAGAGAGAGCCATAAAAAAACAGATAAAAAATCCCTTCCCTCCCTCGAGGTGCATCAAATGCTGCCACACTCCCTGGATCCAGGAGATCCTGGAAAACCAAACCACCCCCTAAAGGTGATTTTAATTTTATATTTTCCAGATCTGGGCTCTGGGGCTGATTCATTTTTTAAAAAAATTAATTTAAAAAAGACTTTTCAGGTTTCTTTTCAGCTGTTTCATCTCTTTCCCCAATTTTGCTGCAGGGAGGAGCCAACTCTCTTCAAGAACTGCACAATTTTGACCCTGAGAAGTGGCAGCAGCTGGCAGGATTTTTGTTTTTTTTTTAATTTTTTTTGTCGTGGTGGAATCCAGCTGAAACCCACAAAAGTCTCTCCCAGGCTTCGTTTGGGAATTCTCCCATGAAAAAAAAAAAAAATTAAAAATCTAGGAAAACCAAGAATTGATGGCCATCTTTCCACCTAACCTGAAATGCAGACACTACTACTTAAATTATTTTTTTTTCCAAGGTTATTTTGGAGGAGAGAGGGAAGGGGAGGAAATAATTTTTGTGTTTTTAGAGCCACACCAAGGAGGGGCAGTGGAAGGCAAAGGGTGAAACTCCCCTGGTCACCAAAGCCAGGCTGCTCAGAATCCTCCCCGTGGAGTGCAGCAAGGAATAATTTACAGTTCTCCAGTCATTTATACAATTATATAGAAATATATACAGAAAACATATATAAAATAGAAATCCTGTGGGGAGGAGGCAGCCCAGGAGTTCAACCTAGGACAAGCTGCAGCCACTCAGGTGGATTTTGTCTCTTCCTTCACCCTGGGGAAGTAAAAAAGAAAAGGATTTGGTTTAAATCAACAATTTGGGTTTGGAGCTAACAAAAAGGCTTAAAAGTGTTGCTTATGTGGTTCATTCTCAGCTAAAATTTAGTAAAATTTAATTGAATTTAATTTTTTTAGTATATTGCTGAAGGAAAGAGCAGTGTTTTGATTTTTCAGCCCTGCAAATTTCTTCCCAGTGAGGAATCTGTGACAAATCCACCCAAATTGTCACATCAGCACCTCAATGCTACTGGGGAAGGACAGGAGCCAGGTTCACCCTCCCAAACCCCCCATTTGCAGATAAAATGTAATGAAATTTAATTTTTTTTAATGTATTGCTGAAGGATAGAGCAGTATTCTGATTTTTCAGCTTTGCAAACTTCCAATGAGGAATCTGTGACAAAGCCACCCAAAATGTCACATCAGCCCCTCAATGCTCCTGGGGAAGGACAGGAGCCAGGTTCACCCTCCCAAACCCCCCATTTGCAGATAAAATGTAAAAAAAAAATTAATTTTTTAATATATTGCTGAAGGAAAGAGAAGTGTTTTGATTTTTCAGCCCTGCAAACTTCTTCCCAGTGAGGAACCTGTGACAAATCCACCCAAATTGTCACATCAGCACCTCAACCCTCCCAAACAGGAGCCAGGCTCACCCTTTGGGTTCTGCTGCTGCTGCTGGTGCTGCTGGTGCTGCTTTTTCCTCCTTTGCTTTTTCCTCTTCCTTCTCATCTGGAAACAAAAAAAAAAAAAAAAAAAATTAAAGCCACAGAGCAGGGCAGGAGGAAGAATTCCAGGCAGGATTGCAGGAGGCACCAGCCTGCTGCTCACCTTTCTTCTCCTCTTCCTCCTTCTCCTCCTCTGCCTTCACACGTTTGGCTTTCTTGAAATTGGCGACGTTCTTGCGGCCTCCCTCCCCCTCGTCCTCCGAGTCGGAGAATTCCTCGTCACAGGATATTCTCTTGTTGGAATTCCGGACTGGAAGGGGAGAGGACAGAACTTGGCTGAGCAATTTTCAGCACCAGGAGGGTCCCAGCATCGATGCTCTGAGAGGAGCTCACAGAAATCAGGATTAAGCCACCATAAAAGCATTTTTGGGGGGACTTGCTGCACCTCTGAACTCGTCCCACCTGCTCCAAAATCGTGTGGACAGCTTGGATTAGGACCTGACAGCAGGTTTAGAACCTGCCTGCCACTGCCAAATCTGCCAGATCCCAAGGGCCAAGCTGGAGAGAAAATTCCATTTTTTCCTGCTGGGATCACACCCAGGATTCTGGCCCAGCACTCAGCAACTTGCTGGAATTCTCCCTTGAAAACCTAAATTGTTCCAGTTCTGGAAATCACCTGGCAGGAGAGATCCTGCAGTGCTGTGTCCTACAAAAATCCAGCAGGGAGGTGGGAATGGATTCAGATCTGTGGGGATTTGTGGGGGCTGTGGGGATCTGTGGGGATTTGTGGGGTCTGTGGGATCTGTGGGGTCTGTGGGGATTTGTGGAGTCTGTGCAGTCTGTGGGATCTGTGTGTCCCTATATGGGTTAAAAGAGAGGTTAAAACCAGATTTTAAACCCCGGGACAGAGCCTGAGGTGAAGCCCCAGCTCCCCCCCCACCAGGGTTTTTGGGGGTTCCACAAAGCTCCAGCCTGAGGGTTTCACTCTGGCTGTCCCCACAAACCAAAGGGGCTAAATCCTGGAGTCAGAACTGCATTTAAACCCTGGAGTCAGAACTGCATTTAAACCCTGGAGTCAGAATTGCATTAAAACTCTGGAGTCAGAACTGCATTTAAACCCTGGAGTCAGAATTGCATTTAAACCCTGGAGTCAGAATTGCATTTAAACCCTGGAGTGAGAACTGCATTTAAACCCTACATCCTCCTCATGAAGAGCTCATGGATCCTGCTCAGCTTTGAGCTTTTCCCAGCACAATTCAATTCCTGGCACCTACTGGAAATGCGTTTTTCAGGATCATCCTCCTCCTCATCCCCACTGTCTTCCTGGACAGCATCCTCAGGAATTGGCTGCATCTGGACCCCGGGAGCGTGAGGGAGCATCCTCAGGTTCTCGAAGAGCCGCTGCCTGCAGCCAGCCAGGGAAGGACACTTTGTTACCAGGGGCCAGCCAAGGCCACCAGCCCCCGTGGAAGGGTCGTTCCCCCCCAACACTCACTTGATTTTCTCCAGGTATTCGTTGGTGTTCTGGTTGGTCATGTTGGAGGGGCTGATGTGGAGCTTGAAGTCTGGCCCAAAGTACTCAAAGTAGTCGTTGTATGGAAGTTCTGTGGGAGGGAATTAATGGTAATTAACACCGAATTATCAGCAGGAGCAGCTACAGCACTCAGGGATGCAGAAGGGATGATCCAGAGGTACCAGCATGCAGATCCCTGAGCTCCTGGGGGTACCAGAGCTGCCCACCCTGCTGCAGGGGGAGTTACCATTGGGGATCTCTGTGTCCAGAGCCACGGCGGTCTCGTAGGTCCAGCAGCGAGCCACGTTTCGGATGGTGTAGCCCCCTCCTCCCAGCATCAGCATGGGCAGGTTAAAGCTCTTCACAAACTCCACACACTTGGCGTGGCCTGCAGCACAAAGCAGCAAGGGCACAATCGTGGCATGAATGCCAATTTTCCCTTGGGATGCCCGTGGCAGGGCAGCTCCTACCTTTGATGGTGAGGTTGAAGCAGCCCAGCCTGTCCCCGGACAGGGAATCGGAGCCGCACTGCAGGACAACGGCGCTGGGCTGGAAGGTCTCCATCACCTTGGAGATCACCTGAACAACAAAGGCCCTGTCACCCCCCTGCTGTCACCCTGGTGTCCCTCAGCTGGGCTGTGACACCCAGGAGCTCCTGCACAGGCCCCCATTGCTGGGGCACAGAGCTCTGCCGGGTCAGTTTGTGTCTCACTGATGCACCCCTGGGGTTTCAGATCAAGCAAAAAGCAAGAGACGCAGAGAAAACAACAACAGCCATGTAAATCCAGATCAGAGACAAGCTGGCAGCTCGTGCAAAGCCTTTTTCTACATATTTTTCTACATATTCCGACAGCACAAAAGGTGCAAAGTCGTTATACTCTAACCAATAAAAGGACCCACGTGGGTTTAACATTAACAAAAGGACTTCTATGAACCTCAAACAATACACAATAATTCATTATATAACATTGAAACTTTTTCTATCTTTGCAAAGCGTATCTCTAGGCCTTTTCTCATCTCAAACTATCAAGAAGTTCTTGTTCTTTCTTGTTCCTTATGATAAATATAAATGTATTCACTTGGTTCTTACGCTCCCAGCTTCCCATGAGAAGGTTTTGGAATCATTTGGTTCTTACTTTCCCAGCTTCCCATGAGAAGGTTTTGGAATCATTTGGTTCTTACTTTCCCAGTTTCCCATGAGAAGGTTTTGGAATCACTTGGTTCTTACTTTCCCAGCTTCCCATGAGAAAGTTTTGAAATTTCCCAGCTTTTCTCAGCTTCATGTTCACTTTCTGGGGCCTTTTTTGCACTTTCTAAAGTCTTTTACCTTTTTACATTCCTACACAGAGCCCTTGGTGAGTCTCATCACAGCAAAAAAAAAACCACAAAAACAACAACAACAACAAAAAACTCAATAAAATCCCCCAAAGAATGGCCCTGAGGACAAAGTGGGAGCCACAGAGGATCCCTCAGCAGAGGAGGCTTCACTTACAGGTTTGAAAATGGCTTCGTAGGACTCGTCGTCGATGCCGTCCCGCAGCGGGTAATTGACAGCGTAGTATTTTCCTTTGCCTGCCCCGATGTCCTGTGGGGTGAGACAGGACACCAGAGCTCACCACAAACCCAAATTCTGCCCCAAAATGGAAAAAAAAACCCTTGGAACAGAGTTTAATCCAGCTATTAAGCCACAGTAATTCATATTGTTAAATATTAAAGATTTACTGCAGAGACGCACAGCAGCGGGCTGGGCTGGTCAGAGCAGTCATTGAATCTGTTCAGTCACTGAATTTTAGTTTAAAATAGAAAGAAAATATTCTACACTAAAAATATTATCTGTTTTGACGTTTCTTTTATCAATCTCACACCCAAAGTGGTTTATTAAAAATAGTTATTTCATTTCTGGCACAGCACCAAGCTCGTGGCGGGGCTGAAGAAATACAAATCTTGAGTGAAAGATGAGAGGATTTAGATTAAAAAAAAAAAAAAACACAGCTGCTGTAAAAATCCTGTAAAAAAAGGACCTTTCACCCCTGA
>QUSF01000198.1:234382-244482 GCA_003676055.1 Chloebia gouldiae | reverse complement strand
CTGGGCTGTGGGATCCAGGGTGCAGGAATCCAGGGTGTGGGATCTGGAGTGCAGGATTTGGGGTGTGGGATCCAGGGTGTGGGATTTGGGGTACAGAATCTGGGGTGTGAGATTCAGACTGCAGGATGTGGGGTGCAGGATCCAAGGTGAAGGATCAGGGGTGTGGGATCTGGAGTGCAGGATTTGGGGTGTGGGATCCAGAGTGTAGGATCTGGGGTGCAGGATGCAGGGTGTGTATCTGGAGTGTGGAATTTGGGGTGCAGAATCCAGGGTGTGTATCTGGAGTGTGGAATTTGGGGTGCAGGATCTAGAATGCAGAATCTGGGATGTAGGATGCACAGTCCCAGGGTGTGGGATCTGCGTGCTGGGAGGGCCAGGAGGAGAGCCAGGGATACCCCGGGGGTTTCACAGGACATTTATTAAAAAAGGAGGGAGGTAACAGAAGTTGGACCCTGGAGGGGGCTGGGACCTGGCACTGCCCCAGGCTGGGGGGTTTGGTGTTCCCATCTGGTACCATATTCACAAATAAATACTGGGGAGGGGTCGCGGGGCAGGGCTGGGGGCTGCGGGAACCAACAGCAGCCCGAACCCAAACCAGCTCAAACCAGCCCAAAAGGCAGGGAGGGGCCGCGTTACCCCCCGCCGCAGCCCGGCACCTCGCCAGGCTCCGAGCGCAGCAGAGCGGGGCCGGAACGGGAGATTCTGCTGCCCCCGGAGGACCCCGCCCTGCAGAGGGAGGGAAATCCGTGTGTGTGTCCCCCCCCAAAAAAGGGGGTTCGCTGCTGTACCCCCCTGGGGGGATGTAGCACCCTCCCCGTGGCCGGGGGATGAGTGCAGGGGACTGAGGGGACACGGGGTGGGGAGGGGGGATATCGGGGGGGGGGGTCAGCTGAGGGGGGGGGGGGGGGGTCACTCCCGAATGTAGACCCTGGTGCACACAACATCGTCGGCCGTCATGGTCTGCAAGGAGAAGCGGGGTGGGTGACAGGCGCGGCCGTGCCAGCTCCTGCCCCCATCCCAGCGCGCTCCGAGGGAGTTTCCCAGCGGGCAGCGCTGCCCCCGCATCCCCCCTCACCAGGATGAGCTCCCCGTCGTTGGTCATCTCCCGGGACCAGCCCGTCTTGGGCCCGTCGCCCTTGAGCAGCCGCTGCTCGCACACCATCTTGTTCTCGCTCTCCCACCTGGCCAAGCTCTGCGGGGGGACGGAGGGCAGCGCTGGGTGGGCATCTGGGCACCCCCCGGGGCACCCCCTGCCCAGCCCGGAGCATCTCTCACCACCCCCGGCAGCGGAACGGGGCCGTCTGTCCCCGTGCCAGGTGGGTGTGTGGGCTCATCTGGCACCTGGGGGGCACTGGGAAGGGGTTTGGGGGTACTGGGAAGGGATGGGGGACACAGAGAAGGGGTTGGGGGCACAGGGAAGGGGTTTGGGGGCACAGGGAAGGGGTTTGCAGGATGCAGGAGTGGATGGGGAGCTCAGGAAAGGCTTGGGGCTCGCAAGGAGAGGTTGGGGTGCAGCAGGAGGGGAAGCAGCTGCAGGGAGAAGGTGGCTGTGAGCACACACAGACATGTGAGAGCTCCTGCCCTCGTGCCAAACGTGTGTGCAAACTCATGTGTGTGCACAGACACCTTTGTGTGCACGCCTGTGTGCACGGAGTGCTGTGTGTGCCCCGTGCCATGTGTATGCAGGCATGGGTGTGCACAGGGGCGTGTGACACAGGCAAGGGAACAAGGCTGCCCTGGTGCAAAGTGTGCACACACACACAGGGGTCACATTCACACACACACACTCACAGTCACAGTCACACGCAGACACACAGTTAACTCACAGACTCTCACACTCACAAACACACCCACACTCACAGGGAGGGGTTGATGGTACAGGGAAGGGGTTGAGGGGCACGGGGAGAGGTTGGGGCACAGGAAAAGGGTTGAGGGGCACAAGGAGGGGATGATGGCACAGGGAAGAGGTTGGGGGCACTTGAAAGGGGTCACATTCACACGCTCTCACACACACCCACCCACAGTCTCCCACTCACTCTCACACAGTCACACTCACACTCACACTCACAGACACACCCACACTCATAAGGAGGGGATGATGGCACAGGGAAGGGGTTGGGGGCACAGGGGAGGGGTCACACTCACACACCTACACCCACAGTCTCCCACTCACTCTCACACACCCACACTCGTGTGCAGTGCCCGTGCGTGCTCCTCGCACACCTTGCAGGGCCGCCCGTCCACCGTCTGCTCCTCGAACTCCTCGCCCACCCTGAAGCGGATCTCGGTGGTGCGCACGGGGGTGGAGGTGCGGATGTAGAAGCTCTCCCCGTCCTGCCGGATCTCCACCGCCGGCTTCGCCGCCGCCGCCACCGCGATCTTCCGCAGCATCATGTTCACGCCTGCAGAGGGGCACGGTGGCACCGGGGCGTCCGCGGTGAACCGGGGGCTGTGGCAGTGACACATCCCAGGGTCCAGCGAGCGCTGCAGGTGGCTCCAGGCAACCCGAGGGGGGACGGGCGAGCCCCCCCAACACTGCTGGGCCACATCTGGCTCTCGTTACCTGCTGGAGGGGCGGGGGGATGCCGGGCTTGGCGCCGGATGCGCCCGGGGGAAGGGACGGGGGTGACGGGGGCAGAGGCTCACCCAGAGCGGGGTGACAGCGGGGACAAGGGCCCCAGTCCCAGCTCTGTGTTAGGTGACCTGCGTGACCCCCCCCGAGGGGTCCCGCGTCTCCCCCCGCGGCCCCCTCGCCCACCGCGGGGCAGCTGGGGCTTTGTCCCCGCTCCAGAGGAGGCTCATCCATCACGTCCTGGAGCCCCCGGCTGTCACAGGGGGAGCTGCTCTTTGGGGACATTGTTCCCGTGTCACCCTCGGGGTGTGTACTGACCCCCCGAGAGGCTCCCCGCACAAAGGAGGTGCCCCTGGCACAGGAGGGTCGGGGGGGCTCCAGGAGCCCAACCCCCCTGCCGTGGGAAGGGCCATGTCCCTGAGGGGTCCCCTCGATGGCCACGCCGAGTCCCCACGAACACCCCCAGGCCTGACTCACACCGGGGGGATGCCCGAAACCGGGGCAGACACAGCCCCCCACGCCCCCCACATGATACTGACGGAGGTGGGGGAGAAGAAACAGCCCCCAAAGGAAGCGAAACCAAGGCTCGGTGGTCTGGTGCGTCAGCCTGGGGGGCTGGGGCTCATAAAGCCCCCAGCCCCCCGAGGGACCAGCCGGGGGGAGCCCCCACTTGCGCCGTGGGAAAGGAAGAGGGCTCCGGGGGGGTTGGCAGATTTATTTTCCTGCTGAGGTTTCCCCGAGCCGGTGCCATCAGTGGGGCCAGGGCGGGGAGAAGGGGCGACGGGGGATCGGGAGTGAAACCCAAGAAAGTGATAATTATCCTGAAATATTCGTTACGTATCCCCTAACCTGGAAAATATTCTGCTCCGGCAGCTCCCCGGCTGGCGAGGAGCGGGTCAGGCGGAGGGGAGCAGTGGGGGAGCTGGATTTGATCCTGCCCAAAGCCCCGGGGATCCCCCGGCCGGTGCCCCCCCAGTTCCAGCCCCCGCCGTGAGTCCTGGCCCTCCCCACCCCGCTCAGCCGAGACCCAGCCCCGCCGTGGGGGGCAAAGGGGCCCGAGGTGAGGCCTTGGAGAATGGAACCCCAAAACAGCGGGGTCCTGCCCCGGCTGGTTTTGGGGGCACCGGCTGTTCCCACGCTCCCTGGGGCAGGTGAGCCCGCGGGAGCTTTTGGGATGGGGGGCGGAGGGGACCGGGGTGGTGCGGGTCCATGCTTGGGGGAGCACCAGAGTGGGGAAACTGAGGCAGGAGAGAGGGGGACCCGCAGGGGCCGTGTGGGATCCCTCGGGAGCGGGACACGCTGCCCGGCCCCCTCGTGCCTCCGGCTCCTCAGTGGGGCACCGAGCACGAGGGCTTTGCTAAAAGGGGGAGCGGAGGGATCCCCCCGGCACACGGCGGCTCCGGGCACCGGGACTGCCGGGCTGGAAGAGGATTTGGAAGAGAGATGGGGGGAGATGGGGGGAACCCCCCCGCCCCCAGCCCGCGGGAGTCCCGCAGGGACGTGAAGGGAGAGCGGGGATCCACTCACCCAGCGCCTTCAGCAGCTCCTCGAAGTTTTCCGAGCTCTTCATCTTCCAGTTCCCGGAGAAGTTTGGCATCGCGGCTGCCGGCGTGGGGGGCGCAGGGAGGGGACCGAGGGGGGGAATAAGCGGTTCGAGGGATCCGCCGCTCCCTCGGCACCAGCACCGGCCCCGCCGCTGGCTCCCTCCGTCCGTCCGTCCCGTCCCGCCCGCGCCGCCGTTTTATCGCCGGGCTGGTCCCACCCCCCGGCCCCGGCCCCGGCCCGGGGGCTCCGCGCTCACCTGCGGACTGAGAGCCCAGGGGGAGCCCCCCAGCCCGATTTGCCGTGGGGGAGGCAGGCTGGTCTGCCTGTCCCCCCCCAAAGTGCTCCCATCCCCCGGAGATCCGTGCCCTGCGGAGCTCCTTGCGCTCCCCAGGCCCCGTGGGGCATCCCCCGGCTCCCCCTAATCGCCAGCATCCCCCCGAAACTGCCTGCACCCCACATCTGCTGTGCCCCCCCCAAATCCTCTCTTCCCCCCCCCCCCCCGCCGCCCCCACCCCCCCACCTCCGTGCGTCCCCCCCACAGCTGCCTGCACCCCCAAATCTCCCCGCACTCCCCGAGTGTGCACAGGACACGCGTGTTTGCACAGCTGAGATGCTGGCACGGGCGTGTGCAGGTGCCTGTGCTCACTCGTACACACGTGGATTTGATCCACGACTTTCCCAGCCGCACCATCACTCACAAACTTACCCACGAACTCACTCACTCACAAAATCGCACACAAAATCACAAACCCACACCCGTGTCTGTGCACACTCGTGGGGGTGAGCTGCCAGGGGCAGGTGAAACCCCGCTCCCAGCCAGGCAACGAGCACCGAGGGATTTCCCGAGCTCTCTCAGCCCTGGGAACCGCCGCGGGAAGGGCAGGTTGTGCCGCGGGGCCGGTTCTGGGCAAGAAAAGCAAGAAATGGCGTTTCTGGTTCAGCAGGAGCTCTGGAATGGAAGGAGGGAGGCTTCTTCTCCGATTTTGGGTGAAAAGGCCCCACGGAGCCCCCCGTGGCCCCCCCTCCTCCTGGCCACATCCCCCCCGTGCCCCCAGAACCTCCGGCTCGGGCCGGCGAACCAAGTCCCGGCTTGCCGCATCCCTAATCCCCTGAAGAACAGGATTTCTCACCAAGCACTGACACAACCTCACCTACAGCAGCACCGAGGCCGTGCCCAGGGGACAGGGACGGGGACAGGCAGAGCTGCAGGGGCTCGGGGAGGTGATGCTGGTGAGGGGTCACTCCAACCCCTTCACCCTAGGGACGCCTCCCCCCATGCCAGAGTTACAGTAGGGGCGGTGCTGTGGGTTTGCTCCAAATCTGGGGACAATGGGGGGGGGGGGGGGGGGGGAGCATCTCCATTCCAGGAAAAGTGGGAGGAGGGGTCTGGGGTGGGATCTGCCTGCAAACTCCTATAGGGGCACCCCCGTCCACCTCGTCCCGTGCTGGGTACCACGACCCAGCAGGGTGTGAACGCCAGCACCGGCAGCGCCACATCTGGAAGGGATTCTGCAGGGAAGGGCGGATAAAGCCTTTGTACCCCACCCTCTTGCTCCCATCCTGGTGAAGCCCTGCGGCGAGCAGGCGAACCGCTGGCCCTAAATAACCCCCCCCGGAGCGCCGGTCACCCCTGGGAAGGGCACAGATTCCCTGGGAGGCGGGTGGGGAGCCGTGTGCCGGTGCCAGGGCGGCAGCAGCTGGCTCAGCCTCCGGAAACATCCGGCACCATCCACTGCCCGCACCCCCCTTGGCGGCAAAAAATCCTCACAAACCGCAGAAATCCTGAGCGCAAACTCTGGGGGGCTGCCCCAGCCCAGGCAGGCCTTCATCGCTGCCCAGGTACCTCCGTGGAGCCCCCCCAAAAAACACTGTCGTGCCCCAGAGCCCGTCCTGGGAGGATGGGGCTGCTTGGGGATGTTCCCCCCTCCCCGGTGCCCGGGATGCACCCCGGGAGGGGGTGTTGGGTACCCTCACCCATACAGGAGCCAAAGCTGTTGGGGGCCATCCCAATCTGGGAGAGAAGATGGGGGGCTCCACGGTGGGGGGCTGAGGCCTGAGCAAGGGCAGGTCACCCGTCGTCTCCGCCCCATGTCCCCGCAAATCCTTCCCAGCTGGCGGGACGCAGCCCCCACCCCCCGCCTCTGGCCACGGCCACGGCCGCTGCGGAAATGAAACACAGCTGGACGGCGCGACCGAGCCCGGCCCCGGCCCCGTGGCTGATGGGACCCCCGGCTGTGGGGCGGGAGGGAACCCACGTGCCCCAAGAGCTCCGCTGTGCCGCCACAGCAGGACCCTGGCCTGGCCGGGACCTTTACACAGCGCCAGGACCCTGCCCTGGTTCCGGACCCTGATCTAGCCCAACCCAGGGACCTTTCCTCAGTCCCGGGACTCTGCCCCACTACCAGGACTTTGCCCCAGTCCAGGACCCTTCCTCAGCCACGGGAACCCACCCCCTGTTCCAGCCCGTGCCCTGTGTCCAGCCCCATCCGGAGGGACCCCAGGGTGAGACTGAAGCGAAGCCCCGGGACCCTGACCCGCATCCCGCACCCGCCAAGGGCTGGGGCCCGGCCGGCTGCTTCTCATTTCCAGGGCCATAAACCCCTTTAACGACCGGCCATTTATAATCGCTGTAAAGCCCCTAATCACCGCCAGACCCAGCCCAGACACAAAGGCTCCCGCCTGCTCCTCCGCCCTCTGCTTTTTGGGGCTCTGACAGCTTTTCCCACCCCCACCCGGGCCACAGGGACGGGAGCAGAAGGGATGAAAACCCCCCAGAACCCCGCAAGCTCCCGGCCCGTGCGATGCTCGGGCGTTTGCTATCCAGCACTGCGGGGGGACCCAGATCCGGGCGTTTATCCCCCCCAAAAAAGGAGGAAGGGCCCCTCCTACATCGGGGTTGTACCCCCAAAACCCTCCCTCGGGCTCCAGCGCCTCGAACCAAGCGCAGCCACGTAAACACGAGGAAATGCTGGAAAAAATGACGCAACGGGGGCGCGGGACCGCGGCCAGCCCGGCGGGGGCGGGGGGATACCCCAAGGCAGCTGCGGGCTCAGCATCGGCACCGCTCCCGGAGCTGCCGCGGTCACGGCAACACCGGGGAGCCGTTCAAGGCAGAAAAGGGGGTGCGGGGGGTCGGGGAAGGGGCCAGCTCGTCCCTGGCAGGAAGGGGAGGAGGAAGAGCCCGCGGGACGCAGATGTCGGAGGGTGCCGGGTGACGGCCCGGTAAGGGACCCCGAGACCCCCCCGCTCCCGCCCACCGGGGCCGGGGGCTCCTCCCCACCCCCACCGAAGGGAAGAGCTCTTTAATCATTTCTTTTTAAATAGATTTTTGTACATAAAACTTTCAGTTCAAAGCAGTTCCCGGCAAGGCTCGGGCACCGTCAGGTTACAGCCGCCCTCCGGTGGTGTCCCCGGGCCAGCGCGGGGGGGACTCGCCCGCGGGACCCCCAGGGTCGCCCCCGGGGCAGCGCGGGGGGCTCGGGCAGGCGGATGCGGCGATGCTGCTCGCCATGCCCGGCTTTGTGCCGCCCCTTGCACAATGAGGAAGGTGGAACTTCTCCACCGACTAAAGCAGCTCCCAGAGCGCAGCGGGGACTTTGCGGAGGGATCTGAATCCCACCGGCAGCTCCCGGTGCCGTCAGAGGTAGTTTTGGGAAAAGGAAGGAGCCTGCTCCATTCCCAACGCCCCAGGGATGGGGGCTGTGCTCAGGATGCCCAAGGGCACTCCCAGATTCCCAGATCAGGAGGAGCAGCAGCCCCGAAGTGTTTGGGGGGTGCAGAACCCCATGAGACCCCTTCCGGGGGAAGGCACCGGCCCAGAGCCTCCACAGGTCCTGGGGGCAGCGGGGCGGAACCCCCCAAAGTCAGGACCGGGCTGGGGGTGTCACTGTGGGACCCCCCAGAGGCAGGACCGAGCTGGGGGGCATCACTTTGGGTCTCCCCAAAGGCAGGATCAGGCTGGGGGTGTCACTTTGGGACCCCCGAAAGGCAGGACCGGGCTGGGAGTGTCACTGTGAGACCCCCCAAAGGCAGGACCAGGCTGGGGGTGTCACTCTGAGCCCCCGCAGTGGCAGGACTGATCTGGAGGTGTCACTTTGGGACCCCTCCCAAAGGCAGGACCGAGCTGGAGGTGTCACTGTGGGACCCCTCAGAGGCAGGACCAGGCTGGGGGTGTCACTGTGGAACCCCCCAGAGGCAGCACCAGGCTGGGAGTGTCACTCTGAGCCCCCCAGGGTGTCACTTCTGCTCTGGGTTCTGCTGCAGGTGCTGCTCCCACTCCTCCTCCACCACCTTGTAGAGCTCCATGGTGGCTCGGGCATCTTCCACCGAGGAATGGCCGCTTTTCCCCACCTGTGGGCACAGACACAAGTTACCACAGCTCCCATTTTTGGGGGGAGCCAGAATTGGGAGGGATATACAGAGATTAGGGAGTGCAGGCAGCTGTGGGGCAATGCACACAGCAAGGATGGGGGGATGCAGGGAGATGAGGCTGCACAGGAGGATTTGGGGTGCATGATTTGGGGTGGATTAGGGCATATGGGCCGCTCCAGGGGGCTGCAGGCAGATTAGGGGATGCAAGCAGTTCTGGTGGGGTGCAGGCAGATGCAGGGAGATGAGGGGGTGGCAAGTAACTGTGGGAGGAGTGCAGGCAGATTTGGGAGGGTACAGGAAGCTCTAGGGGGAGTATAGGAAGATTTAGGGGTACAGAGAAAACTGGGGAGGTGCAGGCAACACTGTGGGGTGTGTATAAAGGGAAAAAAAACCCCTGAGGCTGCATGGGTTGAGTTGAGGGAATGGAAAAGGAAACTGAGGCACAAGGCTGCCTTGCTCCAGGACTGGCAGCAATGGCTGGACTCGGATCTCCCCCCTTCCCTCCCCACTGACTCCTGGCACGGTTTTGGGGTCCCCAGGGCACCTGGATGTCCTGGTTCAGCAGGGCCTTGGTGAGGCGCTTCAGGGAGATGGCCACGTTCTCGGGGAAGCCGGCGCGGCGGTTCAGCAGCGGGATCTGCGACGTGTCCCGCGTCAGGGCCTTGGGGTGGCAGTACCGCAGCGCCTTGAAGTCGTTGTGGATGGCGTGGCCCACCACCACCTTCCCCGCAAGGATCCTCAGAACCTGCAGGAGAGGAGGGGGATGAGGCCCCCAGCACAGCCATTCCTGCTCCGTGGGAAGGTTCTGCCCCCACCCCAGGAACAGGGGCAGCCCCATGGGGCAGAGCGGGGACAGTCCCTGTGCCCCACAGGGCATGACAGGGACAATCCCTGTGCTCCAGGGATAATCCCAGTGCCCCACAGAGCAGAGTAGGGACAGTTCTGTGCCCCACAGCCTACAAGGGACAATCCCTGTGCCCCACAGGGCATGACAGGGACAATCCCTGAGCTCCAGGGACAGTCCCTGTGCCCCACAGGGCATGACAGGGACAATCCCTGTGCTCCAGGGATAATCCCAGTGCCCCACAGGGCAGAATAGAGACAGTTCCTGTGCCCCACAGCCTACAAGGGACAATCCCTGTGCCCCACAGGGCATGGCAGGGACAATCCCTGAGCTCCAGGGACAGTCCCTGTGCCCCACAGAGCAGCCCCTAGACCCGCACACAGCCCCTGAGCTGCAGATCTCGGCCCGGTGCCCCCCACCCCTGGCCCTGCAACCCCTCACTCCCTGCCCCAGCCCCACAGTCCCAGTGTTCTCCATCAGAGCCGGGCCCTACAGCCCCTCACCCACCCCCAGGCCATAACCCCAGCCCTGAGCCCCTTATCCCCAGCCCCTCATCCCCCATTCCCAGCCCACATCCCCAGCCTGGAGGCTGTCCCCAAGCCCTGCAGCCCCCCACCCATCTCCTCACCCTGCAGCCACCCGCAGCCCCACAGCCCCACCCCCTATCCCCGTGTCCCCAGCGCCCCCCACCCCATATCCCTGCAGCCCCCCCACCCCATATCCCTGTCCCCAGTGCCCCCACCCCACATCCCATGTCCCCAATGCCGC
>QUSF01000198.1:184811-198947 GCA_003676055.1 Chloebia gouldiae | reverse complement strand
GGGAATCCAGCCTTGGTGAGGTACCTGGGCAGGGAATCCAGCCTTGGCGAGGTACCTGGGCAGGGATTCCAGCCTCGGTGAGGTACTTGGGGCACAGGGCATGCAATCCAGCCTGTGTGAGTTGCCTGGGGCACAGGCCAGGGAATCCAGCCCGAGCTATATGGCACAGGAAGCTGCAGTACCGGGCCCAAGGGGATTCCTACAACGTGAGAGCTGCAGATGTTCTTTGCTGGACAGATGTTTGACAGCTGCACTTCTGTGAAAAACGCCCTGGATGTGAGGGTGCAAAGTCAGGGCTCACTGAGCTGGTGGAGCTGGTGTCTGAGCCCAGGTTGTTTCTAATAATTCTAATAAATAGAATTATAATACATAAAATTCTAATGAATAGAATTCTAATAAATAGAATCTCAGACAGGTTTGGGTTGGAAGGGACCTTAAAGCTCATCCAGTCCCAGTCCCTGCCATGGGCAGGGACACCTTCCACTGTCCCAGGTTGCTCCAAGCCCTGTCCAACCTGGCCTTGAACTCTTCCAGGGATGGGGCAGCCACAACTTCTCCGGGCACCTGTGCCAGGGCCTCACTGCCCTCACAGGGAAGAATTCCTGCCCAATATCCCACCTAACTCTGCCCTCTGGCAGTGGCAAACCATTCCTCCTGTGCTGTCACCCCGGACCCTTGTGAAAAGCCCCTCAAAGTCTGTTGGTTTGTCCCTCTGATGGAGTCAGCCTGTGGGGCAGTCTGTGGCTCAGTGCCACTCCAGGAGTGTTCTTGTGCCAAACTGGTTTCCATTTCCCTGCCAGGATTACTACAGCAGCGGGTACTACCCAGAGATGGAACCAGCCCAGGCCTCGCCGCAGGAGAGCAGCACCGACTCCTCCTTCATCGACGATGAAGCGGTTGGCTCTTGGTTTTCTGTCCCCCTCTGGAACTGCGCTTTTAGCCCTGCCAGAGCACAGGACCCTCTTGGGCAGCCACGCTCCTGCCCCCCAGCACAGCCTGGGTTTCCAGGGGCTTGGGCTGGGGGGCCTCGTGCTGTGCTGTGGACACGTGTGGAGTCCTTCCCACAGTCTGCTCCAGCTGGGTCTGCAGGCCTGAAAAGTACACAACAGAATCAATTGTTGAGGTTGGAAAAGGCCTCCAAGCCCATCACCCTGCACTGCCAAGGCCACCCCTAAACCACGTCCCCAAGTGCCACATCCACATGGCTTTTAAATCCTTCTGGGGGTGGGGACTTCACCACAGTGCTGGGCATCCTGAGCCAGGGCTGGACAACCCTCTGGGTGTAGGAAATATTCCCTATATCCAACCTCATCTTCCCCTGGCACAACTTGAGGCCATTTTCTCCTGTCCTGTCCCTTATTCCGTAGGAGCGGAATTCACTGGCAGTCCCCTCCTGTGAGGGAGTTGTACAGAGCCACAAGGTCCCCCTGAGCCTCCTTTTCTCCAGGCTGAGCTCCCTCAGCCTCCCCTGGTACTCCAGCCCCTTCCCCAACTTGGTTTGCTTCTCTGGACATGCTCCAGCTCCTCAGTCTCTTTCTGGTCATGAAGGGCCCCAAACTGACCCTGGGATTGGAGATTTGTGCCAGCACAGAGGATGGGCACTGCCTGGAAGCAGGAGTAAATGCTGTTTTCTGCATAGGAAAACAAAATTATTACCTTCCTGCTAAAGCTCCAATGTACAACATGCTGAAATTATCCAAAAGATCAAAACCCTGGCTGGAAAACTGCTGTGCCTTCTGTCAGTCAGTGTTGGGTGTAATTCCAGCTCTTCTGTTCCTCCTTCAGTTCAAGCGTCTGCAGGGCAAGCGGAATCGTGGCAGGGAAGAGATCAACTTTGTGGACATCAAAGGTGACGACCAGCTGAGCGGGGCCCAGCAGTGGCTGACCAAGTCCTTGACAGAGGAGAAGACCATGAAGTCATTCAGCAAGGTGGGTGGAGGGCGAGGGCTGTGGTTGGAGCCCAAATCGGCCCCAGCTGGAGCTGTGTTGGGTGCTGGGCAGTCAGCAGGGAGGGTAAATAATGACATGTGAGGGACCAGTAGAGTTTCTCAGAACAGATTGTGTGGGTGGGGAGGGCCAGCCAGGAAGTGCTTCAGCCCAAGGAATCTGCAGTTTAATAGGGAACAAATGCTGCTTGGGATGGCTGTGTGCAGGCCTTGTCTTGGTTTGCTGTCTAGGGAAGCACCTCTCCAGACTGAACACTTCACCTCTTTCTGCTTTCCAGAAAAAAGGAGATCAGCCCACAGGACAACAAAGGAGAAAACACCAGATCACCTACCTGATCCATCAGGTGAGTGGCCTCCTTGTGGTGTGTGAGCTGATCCAGGCAGAATTGGCAGGCAACACAAGGCTGGGCTGCTGGGGACCAGCTGAGAACCCCCAGAATCCTGGTGAGACCCAGTGGGGCCAGAGGTGAGTCCTGGCCCTGAGGGTGTCCCAGTCCTGAGCTTTCAGCTTTGCTTTGCCCTTCCTGCACATTCTGGAGCCCCTGTCCTGGATTCTGCCCCAGGCTTGGCTGCAGAGCCCGTCCCCACGAGAAGCTGCTTTTCAGCATGAATGAAATGCCTGTGCATCCCAATTAATGCAGGCCTCTGTCAGGATGATTGTGCAAACCCCTGTAACGAGGCTTCTGGCTGAAGGGCTCCCTAATCCACATGAGCAGGGCCAGAGGAGGCTGGAATGCTGCTGAGTCACTGAAACACGGAGGGTAACAGCATGCTCTCCATCTCTGCAGGCCAAGGAGAGGGAACTGGAACTGAAAAACACATGGTCTGAAAACAAACTCAGCAGACGGCAGACTCAAGCCAAGTACGGGTTCTGACACATCTGTCCTGCTTTTTGGCTGGCGTCCCGGGTGACCTGCTGTGGCCGGGCTCTGCTGGCCTCTGGGAGATCAGCCAGCCCCAGGATGGGCTGGGAGGACACTGCACTCCCTGGCCTGGCAGGAAGAAGGGTCATTGCAAGCAGGTCCTGAATCTCCACCTGTAATCCTTCCCCTCCCTCCTTGTAAACTATAACGTGGAAGGTTCCCATCAGCCAAGGACGGTCCCGAGGCGCCGTGGGGAACGTGCTGGGTGTGAGGCAGCAGCTCCTGTCCTGAGGGAACAGGCTGTGCCTCCTGACACCAGACCCTTCAGCAGAGGCTCAATAAACTCCCAGTTCCCACTTCGCTCCTCTCTTGGACTTGCTGTGCATTGAGAGTGTCGTTTTCCTTTCTAAAACACGGTGAGTTCCAAGAGCAAGCCTGGCTTTGGAATTTTTATTTTGTCCTTACCTTTAAGATGTCCTTACAGCTGTTTTCTCGTGTCCAGGCTGCTCCAGCACTCCTCTCATGCCAATGATTTTGAATAATTTTGATATCCCGGTTTTTAAGTGGCTGTTTTTGCTCTGGGCTCCACAGGCTGAGCCTCACTGCGGGGACACCCCAGTGCAGGTCAGAGCCTGTGGCAGGGGAAGCACCACACATGGAGGGGAGGTTCTCCTGCCTGGCATACTCAGGGCTTTGGGTTACCCTGAGCCATGTGTGCATGTATATTGTCCTTCCTTTTTCCTCCTCTTTCCTTCTCCCCCATTCCAAGGCCTTCTGGCCTGCCCCAGGCTGTTCTCAGACTCATCAGACTTGAGTATCCCAGTGTGGCTGCCTGGGACTGAGCTCTGCAGTTTCCTCTGGGCAGACACAGAGGAGAGCTGCCAACTGTAATTTTTTTTTCCCAGCTTGTTTGTATCAATTCTGTTTCAATTAAGTGTTGACTTTACCCTCCTGGCTGGGAAGAGGAGACTGCCCAGCCCTAATTTCTTCAAATCAAACCTCTTTTTTTAATTTAAGGAATTCTGTCGAGGTGATGTGACTGCAAATCCAGTGCAGCTCTGCTGGCCCAATCCATGGATCCAAATCCATGGCATCAAGTTGTTGTTCACCAAAGCATGTGATGCTGAAGGGAGCAGAGAGCTGGCCTGGTTATTTAACTTATATTCCCACCACTCCGGGTGTTATTTGTTGTAACCACAGCTCAAATGGCCAATATTTGTTATTCTGGTAAGAAGAACTCCCAAGAGGTGGTTTTTCTCCCATGTTACCTCTTAAAAACAGGCAAAGCCCCATGACTGAAGTCTTTTCTTAGAACATTTTAATCTCATTTTTAGTTTAGCTCCCTGTATGTTTAGTACTTTGCAGAGCCTGTTTTGAGTATTTGAATGATCAGAATAAAGTTACTGTTGAGTAATTTATTCATATCTTGTATGTACAGTGAAATCCTCCCAGAAGAGATTTGATAAAGGAATATACTTCTAAATGAACCCACCCAGCCCTGTTTCCGTCACGTGGGGCTCGGATCCTCATCCAGGTACCCTCTTGGCCCGGGAGTTTGCAGTGTGGAGCACAGCCTGTGTGGGAGCTGGAGCTCCCAGGTTCCCCTTTCCATTTCTCATTGGGATAATGGCTTGGGTTTAGCATCAGGGGAAGTTCCAAGGGCTCATGTTCCACTTTCAGCCCTCTAAGAGTAACAAAATTCAGGTTTGTGAACAGTCAGAAGTGAATTTTCCCAGACATAAAACAGCTACAGTCCCCCAAGATTCCTTTTCCCTCCAGGGATGGCTTTGACCATCCTGGCTCCTTGTTCTGTCGAGCTGGGAGCACCACTGACACTGCCAGGTCCACTGTGGCTTGCCAGGGTTTGTGCCCCACGGGACAGCCCTGGGACAGTGGTGTCACCCCAAATTTTGTGCCTGAGGAAGCAGGCAGGGCTTGGATTGTTGACTCCAGGCTGGGGAGGTTCAGTGCAGCATCACTCCAGTTTCTGGCCAATTTGATATCCAACTGCATGCACCAACTGTGCCAAACCCATCCCTGTTTTTCCTCCAATAGCCCTTTTCCCTCATTTTATTAACAGAAGTCTCTTGGAATGTGTTCATGGGTAAGGTAACCCTGCTCCCCCTGCACTGTCCCACCGGGTTGGGAAGCTGGAAAAGCTCCCCATGGAGCAGAGTGGCGTGACCAGCTGGGGCCAACAGCAGCCTTGGACCTCTCCTCCCAGGGCCAAGGGCTTTGTGCAGTGAGATGGAGGCTGAGGTTCCTCCTGCCTGGGAGCCAGGTGCTGTCCTGAGCCCACCTGTGTAGGTGGCTCAGGGGCAGTCCCCAGGCAGCTGCTCGTACACGTTCTCAGCCGTGGCCGGGTCCCTGGGCGTGCTCCTGTACACGGGATCATCCAGCTCAGGGCTCACAGCAACCTGGGGAATTCCCAGGGAGAGGGTGGATTTGAGAGCCAGGAAACAGCACAAGGTTGGTCTTTCACCCTCCCAGCCCTTGGCTTTGCTCGGGACAGGGACCCAGTTTTTACAAGGGCCTGGAGTGACAAGACAGCGCAAATGGCTTCCCACTGCCAGAGGGATATTGGGGAAGAATGGCTTCCCACTGCCAGAGGGCAGGGATCGATGGGATATTGGGAAGGAATTCTTCTCTGTGAGGGTGCTGAGGCCCTGGCACAATTTGCCCAGAGAAGCTGTGGTTGCCCCATCCCTTGAAGTGTTCCAGGCCAGGTTGGACAGGGCTCAGAGCATCATGGAAGGTGTCCCTGCCCATGGCAGGGGGTGGAATGGGATGGGCTTTCCAACCCAAACCATTCCAGGTTCCCTGTGCTCCTCGTGTGGAGCAAACCCTGATCTCTCAGACTCCAGGGGCTTTCCCTCGTGTTGGGACTGAGCTCTAGAGCAATGACCTGCCTCGGGGACCCACCTGTGTGCCTGTGCTGGAAGCTCCTGTGTCCTTCCTCTCCCTGCTGGGAGCTGCTGCGAGCTGCCTCCTCTTGCAGTCCTGGCTGGAAGCACTGCGGAAGAGCCGGCGGTGGGGCCGGGCTTTGTGGGGCAGCGTGGAGAAGGCGTTTTGGGGTGCCCTGGGGAGCCAAGCGGGCACATCCTGCCGGGCCAGCGCCACCTCGGAGTAGATGTTCTCCTCGGGGCCGGCACGGGGGCTCCAGCCGCGGGCCATGGCATAGAAGGGGATGGGTCCCTCGGGGCTGGGTCCCTCGGGGATGGGCTCCTGGGGCTTGCAGCGGCTGGGGGGGCTGGGGGCGATCTCCTCACGGGGCTCGGCGTAGACGTGGAAGCACATGAGCTGCTGGTACTTGGCCTCGGCAGGCTCGGGGCGGGAGGATTCTTTGTGCACCTGGGCATAGGGAGCCTCGGGTGCTGCTGCCGCGCTGCCGGAGGGGCTGTGCAGCCCCCGAGCCGCGCCCCGGGAGCTGGTCTTGGCAGGGAGCGACGGCGGCGGGGCATCGGGAGCCTGGGGGAGAGATGGGGCAGGACGGAGGTGAGGGCTGGGAGTGGGTGTCACTGCATCCCCCCGCCTCCACAGGAGTGTGGCTCCTGTCCTTGGGAAGTGCCTCCATCCTCTCTGCCCTGTTACCTCCCTGGCGGAGCTGCCCTCGACTCTGGCGGACTCCAGGGACACGGAGCGGTACTCCGGGAGCTTCGCTGGGGCTTGGCTCGGTGGGGAACGTGCAGCATCACTGCCAGCCGGGGGCTGTGTCCGCCCTCGGGGCTCCTCTTTCTGCAGGGAGAGCAGAGAGATGCCGGGATGGGTGCGTGGTCACGGCACACCCAGCCGGGTGCCGGCTCCTTGCTCCTGCTAGCCACGGTGGCTTCCAACGTGATGCTTGGACTTCTCTTGGCTGTATCCCCCAGTTTGGGCAAACCCCGCCGTCCGTGCAGCCGGAATGGGGCTCTCGGGGGCTCTCGGGAGCCGGGACTCACCCGTCCGCAGGGCAGGGGCACGGTGAGGAACTCGCGGTACGGCGTGACCGGGGCCGTGGCGTGGTGCTGCAGCAGCTCGGCCAGCTCGGTGTGGGCGCTGCGCTCCCCCAGGATCACGTAGCGCCCGTCCGGCAGCTGGTCCAGGACAAAGTGCCGGCAGCGATCCCTGCCCCTGCAGAAGATGGGATGGCACGGCACGGCACGGGCACAGCGGCCGGGAGGGCACTGAGCTCCTCGGCCGCTCCCTCGGACAGGGCTGGGTCCCTCACCTGTAGGAGAGGACGAAGCCCACGGTGCTCTCGCTGAAGCGGACCAGGAAGCAGCCCAGGGGCTGATCCTGCAGCAGTTCCTCTGCCTCCCTGCAGGAAGGGACACCGAGCCCTTCAACCTCATCCCCTTTGTGTGATCCAGGAGTCCAGCTCCCCGTTCAGGAGCCCAGGGGTGGGGCCACCGGCCCTGTTCCCCTCCCTGGCCTCCCCCTCGCTCACCTCCGGCTGATGAAGCCGTGGAACCACGAGGGGAGCTCCCCCTCGGGCCCCAACCTCTGGGCTTGTGTCTGCTCAAACCACAGCCTGGTGAGGGCACGCAGGGCCACCCGCTCTGGCCACGGCTCCCTCTCAGGCAGGGGCTGGGCTGGTGGAGGTGTCCAGAAGCCTGGAGGCATCTGGAGGGAAGGGGGCAGCACCGGGAGCTCAGGTGAGGACACGCTCCGAGGATGATCTGCTCCCAGTGCAGCCCGTGCGGACACGGCCCCCGAGGGTGTGGGATGGTGAGCCGGGCTCGTGTCCCCCCTCGTGTCCCCCTGGCCTACCCTGCCATGTCTGCTGGGGTGTCCCGGCGACTGCTCTGCCCCCTGGGGCTGGCTGGGGGCTGCGCTGGGTGCTGGCTTGGCTCTGGCTGTGCTGTCCTCACCAAAGGGCTTGAAGGTCACGAAGAGGGGACGGTCGTCATCCATGGAGTGCCCTGTCCCAGGGAGTGGGGAGGAAAAGGCTCAGGGCGGTGGGGGCTCCTTTGGCGGGAGCACTGGTGAGTCTGGGGGCTCCAAGAAACCCCTGCAGGCCCTGCTCTCACCAACAACCTGGGGAAGCTTCACCTTCACCTTGTGCTCCCCAGGCTCAGGCTCAGCACCCTGATCCTCCCTAGGGAGACCACCCTGTGCCTGCATGATGGGGAGGGACAGTGACCTTGGGACCCCAGAGGAGAAAAGCCCTGGGGACAGTGATGTAGGTGGGGAGGAGCTGAGGAGAGAGCATGTGAATCCTCCAGCCCCTCTGAAGTCCCCAGTGTGTCAAGCCAGTGCTGGGTAGGGGAAGGAGAGGCTGAGCAGCTCCCGAGGGACCTTGAGCTTGACCCTGAGCTGCCAACACCCAGCAAAACAACGTTAATCCCCAGCAGAAGCTTGAGGGGGTGGAAAATGCTGGGGCTGGTTGGATCTGGGAGGCAAAGCTGAGTCAGAGGAGTGGGTTGAGCCTTGTCTGAGAGCAAGGGGATCCAGCAAAGGCACCCCAACTCCACCTTTAACCCACGGCCGTGCCCAGCCCGGCCCTGCGCCCCTGCAGGCAGGGGGAGGTGAGGAAGGTGTTGACAAAGAGAAACAAAACATCCCTAAATGCAGTAACCCAGCTCGGGGAGTGCTGGAAGGAGAATTCGGGTCAGGTCCTGCCCAGGCCAGCTCCTGCCCGGGCATGGCCAGGCTGTGGGGACAATGCCACTGTCCCGAGCTCGCTGTGCATCCCACAGCTGGGTGGGGGTGCTGGGCAGGGGTGCTGGGCTCATCCCCACTCCCCATCCCAGCACCTTGGCCTCGGTGGGGCAGCTCAGGGGGATTTGCTGCCTGGGGCAGAATGTGCCTCTGAAACCCTGCACTCCTGAGGTAGGAACGAGTCAGATCAGTCCTGAAATGGGCTGAAAGCTTTGCTCCCTGAGACATTTCCGGGCTGAACTTCCCCCTTTGGAGAGGGTAAGATCTGTCTGGAAGGGCTGCTGTGGGCAGGGGACCCCAATCCTTGTCCTTTCACCCCATTATCGTGCCTGTTGTCCTGCCTTTGGGCAGGGGGAGCATCGATGCACTGCCTGTGCAGCGGCCCCTGCTCAGGGTTCACCTTGGCCTCACTGAAAACCCAAACCCAGCCCCAGCCCCAGCCCCAGCTCAGGCTCCTACCTCTGCTCGGCCCTGTGGGGCTCTGGGTGTCCTGTGGCCGACGATGCAAGGGCAGGGGACAGGCAGGGGGACAGGCAAGGGACGGGCAGAGGATGGGCAGGGTGAGGCAGCACCCCTGCCCTGCTGTGCTCTGCCTCTGCTGCCCGCCACAGGAAGGAAGCAGCGACCAAAGCTGCGAGAACGTGATGGGGAGACGTCACGGGAAGGTGGCCTGGTGGCCCTGGGGTGACAGCCAGGTGACACCAGCAGCCTCGGGACAGGTTGGGCTGTGGCGAGGAGGGGACTGTGGCCACCTGGCCACCAGCACATCTGAGCCTGCAAAGGTGTCACTGTCTCCCCTGTCTGCATCATGGGACCTGCCAGTGCTGGGCACTGGAGAGCAGAGCTCAGTGGGGACAGCAGAGGGGACAGCAGAGATCAGAGGGGACAGCAGAACTCTGTGGGGATATCAGAGCAGGATGGGAACAGCAGAACTCTGTGGGGACAGCAGAACTCCGTGGGGATATCAGAGCAGGATGGGAACAGCAGAACTCCGTGGGGACAGCAGAACTCCGTGGGGACAGCAGGCTCCATGGGGATATCAGAGCAGGATGGGAAAAGCAGAACTCCGTGGGGACAGCAGAACTCCGTGGGGACAGCAGGCTTGCTGGGCCCAGGCTCACCCCGTGAGCCCAGATTCAGTCCTGCACGGTGTAATCCAGCACCATTCCCCTTCCTCAGGCTCTGGGTGCCAGAGCTGGGCTGTTCTGGGGGCATCAGCGCTGCTGTGGGGAGCAGCAGCCCAGCTGCTGTGCCCCGTGTCCACTGCCACGCTCGGCCCGGGTGGTGCCAGGCTCCAGCTGGAGCCAGGCAGAGCAGTGCCAAGCCCGCTGTATCCCATGGCTTGGGAATTAGGGCAAGGACTAAGGCTGGGAGTGGCTCATCCATCGCACCGGGAGCAGGGATGCCGTGCGGCGGCTCCGCAAACCCCGGGGTGGTGCCGGTGCCCGGCGCCCCGGCTGCCTCCAAGTAAAGAAACTCGTCCCTCCCCAAAACCTTCACGGCCTCACACGTTTCCCGTGGCGGTGTCAGCCAGGCTTCCTGTTTGCGATCCTCACCGGCACAGCGGCACGGGGGAGAGGCGGTGACAGGGGACATCGTCTGCCCGCGGCTCGTCCCGCCGTGTCCCGGCCGCTCTCAAGGAGCTGAGGCTGCAACCACCAGGAATTGTTCCTAAAAGGCCTTTTTTGTCTCCTCTTCACAGCTCGGGTGTTCTCAAGAACCGGCGGGAGGAGGAAGGCAAAGAGCTTTTCTTGTCCTGCCCCAGCTCCCCGGGAATGCCGCGGCTGTGAGGAAGATCCTGGCGCTGCCAGGGCTGCTGGAGGAAGGCTGGAGCTGGAGGTGAGGGGTCCCAGGTCCCCATGATACACCAGGTTCGGGGGCGGTTTTTGCTGGAGGGGTTTGGGGTCCAACGGGGTTTTTTGGAAGTTGGATGCTGAGCTGGGAGCTCATTTTTGGCAGCCAGTGCCGAGGCCGGGCTGGTTTTCCTGGTGAGTGGCTGCAGGACGTGCTGGGACAGGACACTCTGTCCCCGCAGCCCCCGTGGGTTCACTTCTGCACAGGAGCTCAGCGGTTTCCACCGGGGCCTGTGGCCACCCGTGCCTCAGTTTCCCCCCTTTCAAAAGCAGCACAATGCCAGGGCGTGTCTGGCAAGGCACGGGGGAGTCAGCTGCTGGTGTCCATCCCAGGGGACAAACAGACACACTGTCCCCCCACGGACACGTCACATGGCCGGGGAGGTTGGCCCGGCTTCAGCTGCAGCCGCCGCCGGGCACGTACCCGCCGGGGATGGGCCAGCTCCGCGCCGTGCCAGGGTGCTGCGGGGGCCAGGGGACAGCCAGGGCGGGCACGGACTGTCCCCCTGTGCTGGCTGGCGGCTGGCGGTGAGGAAGGAGCGCTGCTGGATGTGGAGGAAGGCTCGGGGAGGGTAAGGGGGCACAGCTGGGCTGGGAGTGGGAGAGGCTGGAGGGGAACTGGGCTTGGGGACCACGGAGTGTCCTTTGGAGTCCGGCGGGCGGGACGACAGGAAGGGTCCCAAGCCCTGTCCAGTGGTGCAGAACAGCCCATGGGGCTGGGAACGGCGTCCAGCAGCGGGATGTGCCTCTGTCCTCAGGGCAGCATTGTCCCTGCTCCTGTCCCTGCCCCTGTCCCTGTCCCTGTCCCTGCCCCATCCCTGTCCCTGCCCCATCCCTGTCCCTGTCCCTGCCCCTGCCCCTGTCCCTGCCCCATCCCTGTCCCTGTCCCTGCCCCATCCCTGTCCCTGTCCCTGTCCCTGCCCCATCCCTGTCCCTGTCTCTGCCCCATCCCTGCCCCTGTCCCTGTCCCTGCCCCTGTCCCTGTCCCTGCCCCATCCCTGTCCCTGCCCCTGTCCCTGTCCCTGTCCCTGTCCCCATCCCTGTCCCACCCCTGTCCCTGTCCCTGTGGGGCTCAGATCCCTCCAGAGTACCCCGGATTTTCCTGCAGAAGGGCCAACATCTCCATCCCCATCTCTTTCCCGCTGGACCCCGCAGCCCAGCCCGGCCCAGGGAACTTTCTGCCCTGGGGGCTCGCGGGTGGGGACGCTGAGATGGCCCCAAGGCCGGGCTGGGAGCAGAATGTCCCGTTCTGGGCTCCCCTGCTGCTCCACTGCCCTGCAGCCCCCTTGCAGTGAAGGCACGGGGCTGCCACCGGCCTTACAACGATTTATTGCCTGGATAAACATTGTTCTTGGAGCCTGTGGGATTTTACAGTAAGCATTCGGCCATGGCACGAGCGGTCACAAGCTCTTTGCTCCAAGACAATAGATAACTTTCTAATTTAATGGCCAGTCGCTACAAGGTTTATTTTGCTTTTCTAACTTATCACCTTTATTCCCTTTTACTGCACTGTGGTTATTTTTGCTTAATAGGCTGCTGTTGCACGTATGCACATATGCTTCTATTATAACTTTTCTACTTTTAACTTTATATATTCACATTTCTACAAATTCCATCATCTTTTCTAACACAGTTTCTCACTCACTTAAGGCATATTCTTACTTATAATTATAGAAACATAAGTTAATGATTTTTCTACTTAATGTCTGTGTACTTCAACATCCATTTTTAACTTTTAATCTAATTTTCACATCAACTTTTAACTTTAAAGAATGACATTACTATACTATAGACTCTTCACCATTTTATCAAACACAGTTTCTCACTTACTTAAGGCATACTATTACAACTATAGAAACATAACTTTATGATTTTTCTACTTAATGTCTGTGCACTTCAACATCAATTTTTAATTTTAATTTCATTTTTACATCAACTTTTTAAGATCACATTACTATACTATAGACTCTTCACCATCTTTTCTAACACAGTTTCTCACCTACTTAAGGCGTATTCTTACTTATAATTACAGAAACATAAGTCTACAATTTTTCTACTTAATGTTTGTGCACTTTATTTTTACATCCATTTTTAACTTTTAATTTATTTTTTACATCAACTTTTAACTTTATATATTCACATTACTATACAACAAACTCCACCATCTTTTCTAACACAGTTTCTCACTCACTCAAGGCATATTCTTATTTATAATTATAGAAACAAAACTTTACGATTTTTCTATTTAATATCTGTGTACTTCAACATCCATTTTTAAATTTTAATCTATTTTGCATCAACTTTTAACTTTAAAGAACCACATTACTATACTATAGACTCTTTGCTGTTTTATCAATAATGAGTCACTTTACTTAAGGCAAATTCTTATTTATAACTATAGAAACAACTTTATGATTTTTCTACTTAATGTCTGCACACTTTAACATCCATTTTTAACTTTTAACTTAATTTTTACATCAACAATTTAATTGTTACATCAAGACCCCTCCTGGGAGGGGTCAGGGCAGGGAGGGGTCGCTCACCCATTAATGTTGTCAGGAAAATGAATCCACAAACATCAGAGGTTTATGTCCAAAAAGAGGAGAGTTTTTATTTTATTTGAATAAAGAGAGAGGCTGTGGGGCATTCCCCTGGGGTCTCTCCAATTTTTATCCCAATTTCCTGCCCTCATTTCCCTTCTCTCTTTCACCGTTTCTGAGGTACTTGAGAGGTTCAGACTTCCCAAGATGTCTGATACCAAAGATTCTCCTCTAATGGTTACTAAAGTATTCTCCTCCTTTTTAATTTTTAATTCTTATGGAATTTAGGGTTTTTCCTCATTGTTTCTTTCATCTTTCAATATCCAATTTCATTTATCAGCAAACCTAAATATTTGCTTTATTTGGAAAAGCAAATATCTTTTTCCATTCATCAATCAGTGGAATCCTCCCCGTTGTTCCTTTTCTCTCTCAGTTCTGGTTTTATCTACCAGCAGACCCACAGCTCGTTGGGAAAGACAAATCTCTCATTCCTCTCAATGTCATGGGCAAAAGAGACTCAGCTTGGGGAAATTAATTGCATTTATTACTAATCAAATCAGAGAAAGATAATGAAAAGTAAAAGCTTAGCAACATCTTTCCCCACCATCCCTCCCTCCTCCCTCCAGTGGCACAGGGAGAGGGGAACAAGGGCCCTGGGCAGTTCAGCACAGGTTGTTTCTGCCCTGCTCAGCCAGAGCAGCTCTCCTCTCCTCTCCCTCTCCTCTCCCTCTCCTCTCCCTCTCCTCTCCCTCTCCTCTCCCTCTCCTCTCCCTCTCCTCTCCCTCTCCTCTCCCTCTCCTCTCCCTCTCCTCTCCCTCTCCTCTCCCTCTCCTCTCTCCCCGTTGTCCCACTGTCACCCCTTGGCCAGCAGGTCCATCCCAGAGTGGTGGCATCGTCTCTCTTGGGCACAGGGGAGGCTCCTGGCAGCTTCCCGCAGAAGCCACCCCTGTCCCCGCCCTGCTGCCAGGAGCTGCCCTGCAGAGCCAGTGACCCCTCACCCTTCTTTCCTTGCAGGGATGGCTGAGAGCAGCCAGGTCCTGGCTGATGGGGGGCTGAGGGGTGCCCCTGACAGCACCCAGGTGAGCCAGGGCTGTGGGGGGCACTGCCAGGGGGCTGGGAGCGACTGGGCTGAGCTCACAGGGTTTCATCTCCTATTAATCCACTTCAAAACCAAACCCAAATGTTGTGTTTTCTCTGCATGTTGCGCCCCGAGCACAGTGAGGGAGAGGGAGGCTGCTGGGAGCCCCTCTCTTCCTGCTCCTGCCCTGTTCCCAAGCCTCCTGAGCAGCTCCTG